>PNEQ01063885.1:0-11220 GCA_003012365.1 Medauroidea extradentata | reverse complement strand
GCGATGTGTTGTACTAAATCACTATCAAACATCTGTTTGAAAACGTCCGACTCACTCACATCGTCAGGCAACACAAAATCATCTGAAATCCCAGAATTTGTGTCATCAAAGGGAAAGTTACGGGGTTGAAAGTTCACATTATTTTCCCAATTGAAACTGTCATGCATTTGAGGTTGAACTTCTGTGCTCACCTGTATTTTGGGCCCCGAATCACTCTCAGATTCACTTGGTAAACTACTGTCACTTTCACTTGCCGACTCACAATTCACAATAATTTCGTTTATTTCCTTATCTGAAAGTTTCTGTCTTTTACGAGACATCGCCATTATAAAAAAAACACTAAAACGTGAAAGGAAATAAAAATACAGTCACTCTTTGGCGCGAAAACTATATACTGTAATTTACTACATAAACGAAAGTTGCTTTTATCTGGTGTGACGTGAATTGTAATGCGATCTAGTGCGTCTGTCAAGAACTACTCGATTACTTCACCGCGCACACTAGAGATAGCAGCAACAACACTGCCATTGTCTTATATTTCGGCCGTTCTAATTCACTCGAACTGCGCATATCGATATATGTGGCTCGAAGTGTGCTGCTATCTCGTGAATACATCGGAAACTATTTGTATACGTCGTAGGAAAGTCAACAGATAGCACAATATGCGATACGATCGAATGAACGTACATTTACGGCCATACTAACAAAGGCAAAGTTAAAAACGTATATTTACGGTTATACTCTCTCGGGCAGTAAACATATGCTCGTAAATGTACGTTTATACTAACCAAAGCGTTAAATGCATGATTACAGTGGGTACTTGGTATCGTCATAGCTTTCTCAAAACGTGAATCCAAAAATGTATTTGATTTGTTTATTTCTTCTGAGCTCACATGAAAGTAATGAATGCCTTGAACGTTATGTTTACAAAAATTGAATGTGTCAAGGGAAGTCAATATATGGTCATTACGAGTTATTTGTAAACTCGCCTTCCTGACAGTACTCTTTGTAGTAGCCCCAACTCCATCAGAAGGCCCCTTCCCGTGTGCTGATGCAAAGAAGTGCCACTCTGCTTTTAATCCAAAATCTTTACTGTGGTAACATAAGTTAATGAAGTTCTTTTTGTTTTTATACTGGCCCACTGCACTATCTGTAAAGTACAACACCTTTTGTATGCCTGAATAAATAGTTTTTATGTAAGCAAGACTTTCTGAAAGGAATAAAAGGTAACTGTGTTATGAGTAATACAACCACTGATGAAACAGAAGCTTTTGCAGACTAAAGAGTCATTAACTTTGATGTACACCACAAAAGGATGAACAGTTGCTTGGGAATTTGACCAGTGATAAGATTGGATCTCATCTTGCATAACAAACAAAAAGTTTTCAGAAAAATCTGCAAGTATAATGCAAGTGTCACTTTCAAGATTTTTCTTCTTCCCTTTTAAAAACTTTGACTGTTGTTTAGAAATGAAATGGTGCACTTTCAACTTTTGCATATTTTCATCAAGGCTGTCCAAAAAATCTGCAAATGACTTCACAATAGTAACCAACTCACATCTATCTGTTCATAGCCACTGTTTGAAGGTAACTTCAGCATCTGCTTCAAAGTCTTCAATACTCGGAACATCTCTGACAGGTTCAAAACCAGGACATGAAAGACATGAGTTAAGCATACATTTTTCACTATTAATGTCACAAACAGCAATTTCAAGAATGTCTTTATAGGTAAGTTGTGTGTTAATGCTAGACAACATTAACTTGACATTCTTATGTGCAACACACACACACACACACACACACAGAGAATGTGTGTCACTTGAGCCAGCTAACACACACCATTTAGGCCTCGGTTCCGCAATCTTTGAGAAACCTTTCTTTAGTTCTGGGTGAGTTTCCTTAAATTTACAATACAGTTCCTTTAATTTACACAGTAATAATCGCTTGGGAACTTTTTCCTTTATGTCCTCTACTTTTACCAACACTGTTTTCAACATCATTATAAAAATCTTTTACCATTGCTTTACATTCTTCAGTTAACATGTTTTTAGGTTTTTTATTTTCAACTTTAGGCAAAATGCCATATTTCTCTGTTAACAATCTACAGTTTCTTGCTAAGTATTGACTGACATGGAATTCTTCTTGAATTTTTCGATAGCTCCATGATTTGGGAGCTAGACTTAGAAATTTTTCTTGAGTTGTTTTTGCTAAATCTATCTTTTACTTTGAGCTCTTCAATTAAATTCTTGTATTCAAAAGCCAAGTCAGTAGTGTCAGCAATGTTTTCTTGAACCTCTGCCACATCACCTTCAAAAGACTGTGAAAGTTTTTTTGAAACTGCAGTTGACATTTTTTTTAATTAATTTTTCAAAGCAACTGGTCGTTTTTCATTTCAAAGTTTTTGAATTTTTAGTGGGGAAGCACCAAGAACAGAACAGACTTCATTAACTGATTCCACTACAACACATTGAGGTTCATAAACTTATTGATCTAAATCAGAAATAGGCGTATTGTCATTGCAATTTTAATTTTGGAGAAACAATTAGTCCACAAACACTTACCAGGAACAAGCGACAGGTCGTTTGCCTGCATACCTAACGCAATTTGCCGAAGTGACTTCTTTAAAGGTTTCTTGTGTACATTAAATGGGTCTGAACACACTTTAGCATATATATGTGAAAAATTTTCCAGACATTTTTTCATATGTGCACACACCCTATTTAGGTCTTCAGATCCAATCCTTAGTTTTAATAAATTTTGTTCATCAATGTTAAATTCATTAATTTCTTTCAATTTAGATTCTCTTGAGTATGATAGATTATTACAGTTTTCTTGTATGAGAAGACCTACTGAACACTACATTTTCTTCACTGTTTTAATTTAAATAACAAATAAAACATTTGCACAAGTACAAATAGCTCTTCACTTTCTTCAAAATAATTAACTATAAAATAAACACTGTTGGATAATGAACAATTTTACCCAGGAGTACATCACACAACACCTGCATGTTGAAGACTGACTGTAAACAACACTCACTACTAACAGAACAGGCGTGGGCCGGCCCGGCCAGATATTGCATTGCAAGTTGAGACTTGTTCTGACTTGACCTGTCCGCAGCTTCCTGTCTCAAACAACAATGACCTGTATCTTCTGTGGAGACGCGCTTACAATGTCAAGTCAGAATTGGAATATATTTACATTCCTAATGTATAATGGTAATATGTATCAAAATTTCCTATATTTTAATTTTTTTCCCTAAAAGGACTTAAAAAAACAACTCAATGTTTTTATTACTTTAATATATACTACAAGGAGTATACCTCACAATTTTTTCAGAATTTTATCACCAATCCTACATAAAAATATTTGACGTAAAAAATTGCCAATTTTACATTTTTACATAGTTCAGGCAATTTTTATAATGAAGGACTGAAAAAAACTGGTTGATATTTTTTGTACAATTAGCCTACTACTTATACTCGGCTATTATAAGGAAAATTATCGCCTTCGGTACTGTTCTCCTTTATAACGTAAAAAAATTGAGAATATCTGAAAAAAACTTAAATTTTTTTGCCTAATTTCAGAGGTTATGAAACCCACAAATCACAAAGAATTTGTGTAAACAATATACAGGGTGAGGATGCTAACTGTTTAAAGCTCCCCGCAGTGACACTGGGGACTCCGAGACAAGTGATTCGACATAGGACATGTAGGGTCCAAACGGACGTGAAAGAAAATTCGCCTTCAAGTTTCCACGACGTCACATCCGGTGTGTCCGCATCAGGCACGTACGAATGAGTATTCAAAGGAGTTCCTTCGATCCAACCTGTCTCTGTGGCTCAGTGTCTGCGTCAGAACCTTGTAAACTTGCGGTCCGAGGTTCGTGTCCCAGGGTCGACAATTTGTTGTCAACGTTGCTTTTTGCAATTTTAACTTACTTCAACTGTTATTTCTTTGTAACCCTTTGCTGCATAATTTATTTTATTTTGTTTGTCGTAATTCTGCGTCATTTGAAACGTTAACTTACAAGTGACTGTTGTCTTAATGAGTTATTGCGCCTATTATGCACATTATTAGGATTGAATAATTAAAAAGATGTACTTTGTACCGGTTCGGTGATTCCTTGTTTAAAATATCATAACAATGTCCCCGTAAGCTTCATGATAGAGAACAATTGATACAAACTTGTCTGCAAAAGTGCACACCGAGCCAACAGCTCGTCTTTGCTAACAACTTTATCGAACATGCATAAAACAAACTAATGGGGCTGTAAACAAAAAATGTAGAACATAGCTAAAACAAAATAAAATAAATTATGCAGCAAAGGGTTACAAAGAAATAACAGTTGAAGTAAGTTAAAATTGCAAAAAGTAACGTTGACAACAAATTGTCGACCCTGGGACACGAACCTCGGACCGCAAGTTTACAAGGTTCTGACGCAGACACTGAGCCACAGAAACAGGTTGGATCGAAGGAACTCCTATGAATACTCGTTTGTACGCGCCTGATGCGGACACACCGGATGTGACGTCATGGAAACTTGAAGGCGAATTTTCGGGCCTTTCCCGTCCGTTTAGACCCTACATGTCCTATGTCGAATCACTTGTCTCGGAGTCCCCAGTGTCACTGCGGGGAGCTTTAAACAGTTAGCATCCTCACCCTGTATACTTAAAAGCCTCATCTTTTTAGCTTTAATATTAGATTAAGTTTGGCTTTCTAGGTTAATTAAATAAATAATGACAGCCAATTACAAAAAGTACTAAAAAGGCAAATTTTAGCACGCAATTGTATCTATTAATGCGTAATACATAAACAATTATTTTAATTAAAAATCTAAAAAAGAAAAAATATTTTTGTACTCTAGATAGTATGTTCCAACAAACTACAAAATTCTGTGAAAATATAAAATCATGCAGCTACCAAATATTTCAAATTTTGTTGATTTAAAATTGAATGACCCAGCAGATTGCTTTGAAGATCTACTTCAAGATCTATAGTAATGGATTTTAAGTACTTCTATAAACTGTGCATATTTAATATCTTTTCAAACTTTTTAAATACCCACTTGCAGTCAAATCTCAAACTCACCAAAATACGATTATAATTATAGAAGAGTTATGCCCTGACATTTCAGATTTTTTACTGGTCCCCCAACAAGTTTATTTGGCCTTGAAAAATGCCATTTTGTTCAATTTCCATGATTTTCTAAACATTTTTACAAAAAAGGAGGAGAGTCTCAATATCAAAAGTTGGTGTATTTACACATCTAGTCACACTGATTATGTACAATAATACTTGGCTTCGAGACTCATCCCCTTTTTGAGTAATAGTCCTTTGAATAAAGGACTTTTTACCAAAAAAAAAACCTGTAGCTTAAAGGTGAAATTTTACCTTGTAGAATTGTATTTAATTGCAAATTGTATACCTCATTTTGTAGCATGTTTCTTACTGAACAAACTGTTTCCTGAATGATAATGTTAAGACTAATAGGAAATGAGGTAGTCCAGTTGCTGTAAATACTTACATAGTGCAAATATGCTGCACTCTGTCAAACAAAAATGGCTACTACAAGAAAACCAGCAAAAACATAATTCAAATAGTACAATTATTGCAGTATCTAAATGTTAAGGATACAATACAAAAAAAAAATTATTATTTTAAAAATGCTCCGGCCACTGCCATTGAACCACTTCATTTGGAATGATCCTTCTGGGACAGGAGCCCGTAGGAGACGGCAACAAGGTTCTCAAAAATTTCCTTTTGTTCTCTCCATTATAAACTTGATAAACAATTTAAAAACTAAATAAACATGTTTTATAGTGTTTTGTTGAGTCTAAATGCAACAATACAAAGTACTATAGCTATTATAATATTGTCTTCGTTCTGCAACATTTACCATATTCACCAGACTCGCTGTATCACAATCACCCCACTACTTTCGGCACTAATTTCTCATTGACTATTAAACAGAAAATAGTTTCCTAAAATGGAAATTAAAGATTAATTTTTCCAAATTAATATGAAATATTTACAATAAGGATTCCTACAGTAGTTACCGAATTGGATTAAATTTGTGGATATATTATAAGAAAGATTTTTATGGAAGAAATTGGATCCCTCAAATTACATTTTCTAGCTTAACACAAGACAACTTATTTAATGGCATCAAACAGGTCTTAATACTACATGAGGTTTCAATAACCCGGCGATTTCCTTTGAAATTGTGAAGTGACATCAGAGTTTATGGTTTATTAATTATAAATAACCAGAAAAAAATGTTCTTTTTTTAAATTTTCTTTGACGTAATCTTTTACTGATATTAAATAGGCCTATGTTTCATGCTATACGCTAAATACAACTATGTTTCATTTTTTGTGACCACTTTCTCCATGGTACCTTATGTAACATTTATTGTTTAAATCATGGTCCACTTAACCAATATTACACACCAGTTTAACTACATCCACATTGCAACACTACATAGAAGCTACATCAAAACTGTATTACATCATATAGATGGTCATAAATCATGAAACTATATTACTGTCTCATTTGCCACAGCAAAAACAGATTTAAGCTTACCTGAATACTTCTAAACATGCAATCATCATTTACCTTAATTACTCAAACCAAGACACAGCTGTATCATGTACAGAGTCCAGAAACAACCACATAATTAGCACACTTCGTGAATCCTGAGCTAAAATGGAGAAGCAAATGTTAGTGGAAAAATAATATTATATAACACACAACAGACAAGACTGCTTTCAAATCAAGGACCACATTAAAAAGCATCATTACAAAGGTGTAACCAGCAATTAAAAAACTACAAACCCAGGACTGTGTCTATCAAATACCATGCAAGTGTGGAAGTGTATACATAGGAGTACAACAGGCAGATCCTTTTCCACACGTATTAAAGAACATAAAAACAACACCCAAAAAAGGTGAGATACAAAAATTCAAACTAGCCGAACATGTGTGGGAAAATGCCACTCCACTTACACTAGAAACACACACCCTATCAAAAGAAAAATAAAAGAATCGGCGTTCATAGGGAATAACACACTGCATTTAGACAGCAAAGTATTAAAATAAACATGCGGAAACTTTAACAAAAGAAGAAATAAAATTATCTGCGAAGTCTCACTCTAGTCAGTTCCCTCTTGCGCATCAAATATATCTTACTTATCTTACTACTAATGTTCTGACTTACATATTATGGTCCTGAGCAGTCTAAATAAGATTCTACCTTTACTTGATGTAACATACATAAAATAATACCTGGACGTGGAGCACAAACAGGACTCTCTCCGTGCAATGTTGCCACGCAATGTAAAATGTCGCTGTAAATTAATTCGTCACTTACATTTGGTTCATTTCATACTGTACAACCTAAGGCCAGTCTTTCAAACGTTTCCTGCGCGCTTGAAGCATGTATTTGCTGGCTGGCTGAGCAGACCGACAAAAATGACATACAAACATACCCAGACTTTATCAGTGCCTTGGCTCCAACACGCACGACACCGGCTATGTGATACTGAGCACGCTAACTGTGAGCAGAAGCCTGAACTACATTGTCTCTAACCGGCACGAAATTCTTCTTGAACAGCCTCTTACGAGACTTGCGGTGGAAGAGATTTTGCATCTGTGGTTGCCTCTGCATGTATCCCGCAGTTTACAAACTCATCTACACAAATGTGTTGTAGATTGACATTTTTTTTTGTTTTTCGTTTTCGTCTACTTAACTTAGTCATTTTCAAGGTTATGTAATTACGAAAATATAACTCATATAGAAATTTCGAACAATGGCAATCTAAGATCGAACCTTCTCCAGTATATTAACATTACTCATGTTTTCAATATGCGTAACAGTTTGCACAGGATATCTTGCGCCATGAACGTAGATTTTGCGGCTTGGAACCACATGTCCCACGCCCTCTTAAGGACTACACTAAAACAACTGACATACCAAACTGAAAAAATTCACAGTGGTTAAAGACATCACAGGCTACAATTCCACATACATATAGTCCATCTCACGTAAGAATTCCATTTTTTGACAGTTATGCTCACATTCATTTTTACTGCTGTTGCCATGGAATAAGAAGTGTTTTCCTCTGCCACAAGTGATTTTTGCACAAACACACTCAACTAGTTTTCAGACTGCATTACATCAAAATAGAAAGTATTTTTCTGTAGAAATTTGTGCATGTTATTGTCTTCAGAACTGTCAAAAAAAGGAATTCTTATGTGAGACAGACTATAAAAACAAAGAATAAGTTTTTGCATTTAAATAAATATGCTAAAGTTTAAAATAGAAATTTAAAAAAATTCAATATTTTTTTTAAATACAAAAATATTTTATTTTGTGGATTAACATAGCTGAACTGGCAGCCTACAACATCGTAATTTACAGTGAATTTTTTCAGTTTGGAGAGTTGGTTATAGAGTCATCCTTAAAATGGTAACATGCCAATTTTGGCATTAACAAGCCATTACACGAAAACTATGAGAGATAAAAAAATTTTATAGAGCAAAATTGTAACATTTTGTGTCCAAAACAAGAAAAAAAAATACCTGGTGCAAAAATAAAAACATGGCGATAAAAATTGCTGTAGACAGTGACCTTAAAGAAGTTTCAGTGTGAAACACTTTACTTGCTATTTCTGTGAAATGATCTGATAAATACTGGGCCTTACTCCTTAAGAATGCACCTCTTTAGTTTTCCTTTTGGTAACTACTACTGGAGAAGAACCAATTAAGGCCTTGATCTTTCATTTCAAACAATTGCCAATAACGCAAATATTTTTTCACCAAATGCTTTGAAAAAATTCGACACTGTGTACAGTCATACAATACACAATCTCTTGCCAGAGCGCTCTTTTTCTTTTTTTTTAATAATGTACAGTTTGCTAGAAAAAAAATATTTTGCCTCATTTTGGCTTCTTTTGACAACAAAATATGTGATATTTCAGGGGCTCAAATATAAACATCCATGTGGTGTATAGCAACAGAAAAATTCAGACACAAATGGTGATATACAGGTGTTAAAACTGCCAGTATGAATTTTTGATATATGTATTAATTTGCGTTAAAAAAATATTTTTGAAACCACTGCAAAACTAAAGAGCGAGGCCTTAATCTTAGTTTACAACTTTCATTCAGGTTTTCAAGGGTATGAGAAGGGGCGTACGCTCAAAGTCACTGTTGAGCACACTCACTGTTGCTAGCTGCAGAAAGTACTAATTTACAACAGGTTATACAAAGTTTTGTGCCTGGTAAGTTTCACAGTGGCCTGATTTTTTTTTTTAAATGAAACAAACAACTTTGGGACCTTTGCTAACATTTTTTCTGTGTTTTTAAATGGTTCACAAAAATTCTCTGGCAATCTTCAAATGTTGTAAGAAATGTACACCTATGTTGGTAGGCTAACACATGTTTTAAATATTTTGACAATTAGTTCTTAACCTTAAAAGTTTCTGTTCTCTTTCACAAAATTTAGAAAACTGCATAAAGGTTTTTTTGTTGAGTCACTCTTCTTGGAGATACAAACCAACTGAGAACTTATTTTTTTGAACTACTATACAGCAACTTAACATTATAAACACGATTATGTTCCATAAGTTATCAGAAATTCTTAACTTCTGGAAATACAACCATTTGAGAACCAGCACAGCTAGACATAAAACTGAATTACCACTGGGTGAGTCAAATGTATACCTAATTGCCTTTCAGAGATTACACCTACTGAATTGTGTTGAAGGAACAGAGAGAACATTGCGCAAATTTATGCTGTACCAACAAGACCACACATTTAAGAAAAACCTGAACAAAAAATGTTAGGCCTACTGATATGCATGTGAGAATGAAATAGTCACAAGCTTGATGGAAACCTGATAATAGCAAATTCACTAGTTCACAAAACAAAGTAAAAATATAAATTAAGTATATGTATATGGAAAAGTATGGAAGGCATGAAATGTGCATAGACACTACACAATTAGAAGTCTGATATGCTAGTGGAACCAAATTTAAAGGATAGCTAAAATAAGTTTTACTGTAATAAAAATATGAACTAAATCCTGATACACACTCATTACAATATAAGACTAAAGAAGTTTTCTCAAAATGTGGGCAGTTTGTATTTCAAAGCACCACTTCGTGTCCCTTCCCAGTCACCGGTTATTAATCTAATAGAACTCTTATTGAGCATTTTGGAGGCCAGGATAAGAAAAAGGCAAGCTACAAGCAATGCTACAGTGGTGACTGCTCTTTAGGACTATTCCCGCATAAGTGACTAGAAAACTTGTAGGCCTAGAATAAATGCCATGTCATCTTCCAGCTATCATACAAGCGAAAGGAAATCCAAAAAGTATTAAACAACACAGACCATTTGTTTTTAGTAACGTTTCTTACATTTTGTTCTTTAGACACAAAATATTAGGCCTAATTCGATTTTTTTCGTTAACATTTAACGTACTTTACATTGTAAAGAAATATATTCCCTCACATAGTTGAATGTGTACAAATAACAACATGTATTTACATTACAATGGAACATGTCCCATTTTTCTGTTTTCAACCATTACTGTTGAGCATGTGTTTACAGAACTAGTGTACGAATACTTCTAACTTTCTCTATATGTTCAGCAATTACTAATTAAAGGCAAAAGCAATGAAAACAGGTCATCATCCTGAGACAGGCAGCAAAAATATGTACAGCTTGTGTTGGTCCCATCGAAAATTCAGAGAACATGTTTAAAACTGTATTAAGCCCTGCAGTAATAATAATAATAATAATAATAATAATAATAATAATAATAATAACTTGCAAGTGGCCAACAATTGGTCAACTGCCAGATGGCAAGATGCATCATCCTCACCAAATTCTAAAATACCAAATCATTAGTTTTCAATAACGCCAAATTTGTGAATCTTCTGCACCAAACTTGGCAATGTCTGTACTGTAGGGTCCAAACGTTGTGGAAGCTGTCAGCGCGGGGGTGAAGGGGCAAAAGCGGCAGAGGGGCTGTCGATGCGCGCGCAGCACGGTAGGTTGAGCGCTCATCCTGAAAACATTAGCCCACAGCGTATGTTATGAGACGTGAGAAAATGGAGGAACGCGCACGCATCCGACTTCCGTATAAAGTCATCCATAGTCGAGAAAGGGACATAATTGCGAAAGTAGTTAGTTGTTGTGACCAAGAAGCAAAAA
>PNEQ01063884.1:0-11220 GCA_003012365.1 Medauroidea extradentata | reverse complement strand
TTTCTATCTAAACAAAAAACGTAACAAGAATGAGATACGTATTTACAAGGCGAAACGTAACCTCTCCGACTCGTGCGCTTGCGCTCGGCTGCCTTCGGCTGTACTCGGAAGTGCACAAAATGGCGGAAGAAAATTCCCAAAATTCTTGACGTTACTGCAATTTATTCACTAAACTTTACGGAAATGTAAAAGTAAAAGCACATATTTACAATAGAACAAAATGAATTTGTACAATATACGTGTTCGAAATCTATTGAAAATAATTTGGATATCAACATAAAAAAAAATATTTCCTCTATAAAAAATTACGTTTTTCTGTTGGTGGCAACATGTTTGTTGTTCGTTTACTGAAAATACGGCAATGTTTGAGTTTACACACACAACCTGCAGTATGTAAAACGTTTCTTACAATAAGATGGACTGCCTAACAAATTTGAAACAATAACGGTGAAATTTATAGTCAAAACAAGTCGAACATATTACGTTCATCCGTATTTTTGACAACGGTAAATGTGTGCCTTGTGCGGTTATGTTAAGTTCTTTATGCCTGTTTGTTTCGAGTAAGTGTATACGAGCGTGATATGAAAAAGTAAAATGTAAGTTAACTTTTTTTTTTGTAGGTGAAAATGTCTGAACGGTCGATGCGGGAAATTTATGCATATATGAACTATCCGTGTGGGTTTATTTAACATTGTTTATATAGGCAATTTGTCGGGACCGTGAAAAACGATCGATAGATGCGGGAAAACGAAAGAAACGGGAACGATGCAACGAGGTTCCACTTAATTTACAATGGCGGGGAACTCTTACTTGTACGATAGATACGGGAAAAACGATAATTGGAAAATCGACACATACGGACATTGTTATCATTGGTTATAATAGGAATTACGTCGGGACAATTAAAAAATTATGATACAAGCGGGAAAACTATACATGCGAGTACGATAGATAGAGTTTCGACTGTACTGGTTTATATATGACAAGAAGAATATTTTTTTAATCTAACAAAATATGTAGCTTTGTTGACAAGGTATTTACATCTGACAATGAAATGTTTAGTTGAAACAAATGTAGTTATTTCTTTGGGAATCAAGTCCCTTCTGTAGGCCCAACCAAACCTATATATTTGTGCATGCAGTCAATTATAATCATGCGTCTACAGTTACTATGCAACTTATATGATAATTAACATAACATAAACAAAATCTTCAGCGAGGCTCCAATGAGGTACAAACAATTAGATGGAATATTTTGTACAGAAAACTAAAAAATTTCAAATATTCATTTGCATAAATGTAATGCATTTGGCAAGCCGTATACCTATCAGCATTCTTCTATGGCAACTCTCAGTCTAGCCATGGAAGCTGACTGTGTCCTCAAAGAGCAATGTCCCAGGTTCAAAACTCGGTGCTATAGCAAGTACAGTAAACACTCGTTTTACCGGACTATTTGGGGGGAGGTGTGGTCCGGTAAATCAGATGTCCGGTAAATTGCGAAGTACCAAAATCGGCACATGAAAATAGACAACAAGCCAATAGATTTAGGCTATAGCAGTGTGATACGCGTAGTAACGCAACGTGTTTGTTGTGGTCAAATCGTTGGAAAGTGGCGAAGGGGAAGGTTTGTGCTGACTGGCGAGAGTATAAAGATAAGCACGCGCCTTGTCCGCTCATTGAGATAACCAAGGGTAAAGGGCAGGGTAAGAGTAGAAGGAGAGGGACAGGAGGCGGCTTGCTATCAGCTTGGTTTCATGTTATGTTGCGTGGTATAAAATTTAACACTTGAACTTGAGCTACTGCTTTATAATTCACAGTAAAGTGTTTATTTACTAAATATATAACAAAAAAATTTTCATCTAAACTATTGCTGTTTGCATCGCGACGCAGCATCGTATACCATGTCTGTGAGAGCCGCCGTCCTTGAGAATTTCTGAAGGGCAAGGGACGGAAATGCAGAGCATGAGAAAGGCATGTGTTGCGCTAGTTTGTCTGCAGCAGATTCCGCAGCAGATTTTATCTCTCTACACCTCGCACATTACACCACACGAGCGTTGTTGAACATACACTGCCTCGTCGTGTGAAAATGCAGTAGCAAGTTTCATGTGTTTCCTGGGTCCAACAGTGCCAATTTTTTTGTTCAACATCATATTTCAACACACTCTTTAGCTAGTTTTTTGCTTTACAAATGTCTGACTCAGTTTGTTTCTTTACACCAAATCATCATACAACTTTACTACCGAAACACTGGCCTCTTAACTTTTCTATTAGTTCAAATTACTTGCTTGATGTCCAAGTCACTCTATTTCTTTTGTCATGTTGAAGATGCCATTTCATAAAAAAAAAACGCATAATCTTTATCACACACGTACATCAACTGCGTAAAAAACTCAAGTAGACACTGACACGGCAGTCATTGTCCGGACACGTCAAAACACCGACGACCGACTAGCTCTGCTTAACGTCTTACGCGGCTATCTGTGCGCACGCCTGATGTCACTCACCAAAGCACAATAACCAGGTAGGTATTGCACTGTTGATCTTACAGTTCCGTAAAAAATTCAGGTAGACAATAATTCTTGCCCGGACACGGCACACACCCCGATGCGTGATTAAAAATAGCTCTGTCTACCATCTCACACGGCTATCTATGCGCACGCCTGATGTCACTCACCAAAGCACAATAACCAGGTAGGTCTTGTGCTGCATGTGACAAGTAGACCTGACGGTGGAATATTTTTGTATTGCCAGATTTTGTCCGTTAAATACGAAGTTCATTAAAACGAGGGTTCACTGTATTTATTTGTGATTCAGTATGACAGGCTATGTAGATAAACAAATATTTAGCTGCACCAACTAAATATTCACTTTTTTTTGCAAACAAAAACGAATAACACAGTAATTAAATTTCAGCAACAGAAATATTTCGCCACACAAAACATACTGTTTGGTTCTGCCAAAAAAATTTATATTTTACTATACCAAATCTCTCACTCTAGATATTTTTGCCTCACTCTCAGGTTAGTTGTCACATCACTGGACATACATACTTGGTATAGAAATGATTACAAAATTCTGGCTACTCATTACTTAAATAAACTTGCCAAATGTGGTTATGCACCACGCAAAACACAAAAATAACATACAGCGATAAAGTTTATCACCAAAATATTCACTTAATTGTATTCTAAATATTTCAGATAACGGCGGTATCCTAGTAAAAAAGAAATGTTCATATTTAAATAATGGCATGAAATTTAACACCAAATGGCTTTTACTTTCAAGAATGTTATTTTTAATACAAACTACATATATAGCTCGGATCATGCCTAAACTACAACCAAACACAAGCCACATAAATCCATAAATCAGAATGCCCTTATGTAAGTAACAAATTCCTTGAAGGACCAGTTGAAATTTTACAGTACATTATTTTATTGCTTGCAATTGTTTCTCGTTCTGTAGGTGTGTTAACGACAGTTGGTTTATCACCAGGAAAAAATTTAATAAGTACAGTAGAACCTCTATCCATTGTTCTTCAAAGTAATCGTGGGGAAAAACCTATGCATGCGGAAAAATGATAAATATGGACTTTGTTTATGAACATACAAAATAATATGCATAATCTCAAATTTGACGTACAGTTATACTTAGACATAACACACCAATAAAACACCAGTTTAAAGCAGTTTGTGAAGCAGAAGACATTTTGCAGCATCTAATCGCCATTCGCCGGAAATTGTTTAGATTAGTCACTTATTTTGAGCCTGTCGGTTAATGTACCAACTAGTTTTGTGAGCCGAACTGTACTGTTTTGTTAGTTCAGGTATGCCATGTACTAAATAATTTAACAAAGTGACAAAATTGGAAATTTAAAATACTTTATATCAATTGCTAAACAACCACGTGTAAACTATTTTTGTGAAAATATAGGACTCCAGTAAAGTAAACAACTCTCATAACAAAAATAAATGTGTCACATCACAGAAGTACTATTATATTTTAACTGTTGCCAACCTATGCATGTTGCACTAGCATTAGCAAAAATTGACAAATTTAACTGCTGAAAATCAATATGGCATCTTGTAAAGTTGCTGCATTTACTATCATTGTCACATCTTTCCATTATTGCACCATTTTGTTAATTTTTTCCTGTGGGACTGGAGACTGAAAAAAATGATGTTTGTTATCCTAGATACACTGCCGGTTTGTTATGATCAGTCATGATTATGCCTCTATCGTTTATAGAGTTGTTGGTTTGTTAGGAATTAGATTTTCTGACAGAGTCTGTCATGAGGAGCCCAGAACTTACAGAGAACAAAAGAAATGCTCTGGAATCACAGACACGAGATCAAGGGAGCATTGAATTGTGGATGAAAGAATGGAGAAATAGCTTCCATTTTTTTGGCAGTATCCACAAAATGAAGGAAGACACTTCTTGCAAAGTCACAGTGGAAGCAATTGTTTATAGCAGTGTATATGAGAATGCTGCCACACTATACTGTCTTGCAAATGAATGTGTAATTCTAGCTGTGTGTGAAGAAAAAACAGGCTATACAGTTCAGCAATGTGGTCTCGCCATTGACTCCCAGCATTGCTTTCTTGTTTCATCCGTATGGTATAACATTTTTTCTGCGTATATCTACATACAAATATACATGTATATTGTTTCTTGATTTTAGGATCACTTCCCTATTGAAGTTAGTTTTGTTAAGTGTAGAGATCGGATGACTATTTTTTTCTTGATTCTCAATTCCAGCCATATTTTTCTAAATGCTTCAATTCTCAGTCACTTCAATCCTAAATATTTATGAAAAATTTAAATTTTAAAGTACTGCAGTTCATTAAATAAATTAAGCAGAATATGGAAATATAACGAGTTTATTTAAATTATTTTGAGTTTGATTTATGTTCTGATTACTCGTAATCTCTCGAATGTGTGCACACACCCAAAGACACACACTAGTAGTTGTAGCAAGACAGTGAAAATTAGGACGTGTAGGCAAGGCAGTAAACTGAACTGTTTAAAATGTAGCCAAACATCAAAATCGCTGCTTGGACACATTTTCTTATTATAATTAACAGCGGACTTTTCATACATACAGATAAATATATTTAAAACTGTATACATTAAAAACTATTTTGAAAAAGAAAAAGTCACATTTCTATAAAACACTAAGAAACCTAAGTTACCTAAGGAATGAAATTTATTCAAAATTACAAGATGTACATGGCACAACTTAACTCATTTAAATGTATTTTAATTTTTTTATAAGAAAAGCAATGATTCCACTGATACTGGCGTTCAGTGACTAGGCAAAATAAATGGGTGGTTATAAAAAGTCAAGAGGTTAGTCTGAAGGAGAGTGAAATTTTAACTAGAGTTGTTTAAATAGTCGAAGAATACCTCTTAACTGACAGTTTAAAGCTCGTAAACTTCTGGCAATTATCAGACAAGTTTCTAACCCACATATTGTGTAAGCACTAAGCAACACTTTGAACAGAAATATGGATAAGGATAAACAAAAAAATTATGCTCTTAGCAACAATTGTTGCAGCAAAGTGAGGGGGGAGAGAAAAAGACAAGGAAGAGGAGTAATGATAGAGGAACTGGGCAGGCGGTGAGAAAGAATCTCTCTCTCTGCCTCCCACTCTTCACACCCCTCAGCTTATGACTATAACTCCACCTCCTCTCCCCCCGAAATTCACAAAAGCCTTTTTTCCAAGTATTTTTTTTTTATTTTCCATGTATAGAACGTACCCCTAAAATTTTATAAATTGTTATGGAATAAAAGTATGCACTATAGACGAGTAAATACGGTATGGTTCAGAGTGAGTGACGAGACAACAGAGATAAAGAAACAAAAAATGAAATAAGCCACACACAAATTGCTCTGGTGCTTAAAAAAACATGACCAATCGAGGAAGGTGTTTTTCCTTGATTTATGTCCAAAGTTCCAAACTTCATATTACAGCTGAGAGCATAAATGGTAAAAAAATACATTGCAAAGCATGTATTAAATATTATTGACAGACAGAGAAGTTAACAAAAATGAAGAAATAAGGACTTGAGACTGCAAAAGTACACAGCAATGTACTTTCTGGCTACAAAAATTGAACAAAATCAGTTGTGACATAAAAAAGAATATGAGATACGGAGAGCCATGGACTTAGTGCTGTGTGTGGACATTTGCTACCATTTAGAGAATCACAGCAGAAATTATTCAACAAATAATAACACATAAAAAGAATGACTATTTATTCAAAGCCATGTAATGCACAATTTGTTGATAGGTTCTCTCTCTTGTGCCTTCGGGAGAGAGTAAACAAGCATGAGGGTTGGCTGCTCATTAGAAGGTTCGATGACAGCTTAGCAGAAATTTCCTGCAGATGCAATGAGTCACACCTCTATCACTGCACTCAAGATTTTTATGGGTTGGTGTTGTTGTGTGCCAATAACAATGGCTCAGACAATCCGCAGCCTGTCGTGATAGGGATACCCAAAATCACTGGCGTTACAAAAATAGAAAAATGCTACTAGTGAAAGATACAGAGAGAGAATTTCGTAAGGATTTGGATGTAAACTGGTATCTTGTGGTAGTTAATGTTCGTGAATTGTAAAGGGTTTGTAAACTGTGTTGGAGAATGAAATACAACAATCTCAAAATTACTCTCTGTTCCTTTTCTTGCTCAAGAATGGTATGAAAGTAACCTTTTTTCTCTAATTGCTATAAGCATATATTGCCTGATATGTATATTCTCTACAAGTCTTGCCCCGTCTACGTGTGTGTTGAGGAAAACGGGAAATTTAATGAAAAGGCTGGAGCCTTGATAAGTAAATTGGGCAAAATTGTTGGTACAGTTCTGTATGTATATTTGTGACTTTTTCTGCTAAAATTAATATGTTTAGTAACCACAAAATTATTTAAGCCACTTTTACAGATTTTTTAATGGTTACCAATTAGGTAAATGCACATGTTAGGGTTTCTTTCATCTATGATTCCTGAGGTCTACCAACTAACTTAGCATCTATAGTGTCCCCACATCATATATTTTTCTGTTGGTCCCCAGAAAAACAATGGATAGCAGTTTCGCTATACTTTCAAGTCATCACACTGTTTAAATGCTCAACTCTTGAAAGTTCTAATTCATGGATGCAAATGCCACAACAGATGGTGATTAAAGTCACTCTTCCTCTATTATAATTAATACAGGATTTACTGTCAGTGAAGAACATTCCTTAAACGTGTTTTACCATAAAGATACCATCTTAAATAGAGTAAAACCTTTCTCAGATGTAAGAGGAATATACTTAGCTATTCAACATTTGAGTAAATTTTAATGGCATATTTGCAGACACACGTAATATCTATAATTGAAATCAAATGATACAGTAGAAGAAATGTTTTGCTTTACAGAAACTGAAAACATACACAAGTGTGCAGCTGCTGAAACATAATGTGTTTTCGCAAAATAGCTTAACAACCCATGTATTGTAATTTCTCACAGTTTTGTAACGTAATAACCTATGACTTCTAAGGTATTGAAATTTTAGAATCAGCTTCGAAATGTAACAGTAGATGCTCTACCTTTCCCTCACCTTGGTTTTCCAAAAACTCGATTTTCGACCTCCTCCAACGCCATCTACTGCAACCATGCTGACCAACCAGCAAGCCTGGGTCAAGAGGTCAGCAAAGGTTGCCAACTGGATGACAGTAGCACACCAGTTTCCTCATGACGTTGGATAGTCACCACAAATTCCGTGTGTTCCCACTGGGAATGAAACACACGACCTCTCCAACTAGAGTACACTAACCACTCTGCTAATGAGATTTTATTTTTCCGCATATCAGAAATGAAATGGTCACCCAAAAAATTACGTTAATAATACATATTGCATCCCAACTTTTCAGACATGCAGTAGAGCATCTAGCTTTTACACCACTAAATATATGACATAATCGTAACTGAAAAGCTTGTGCACAATATTTCGTCATGGGTATGTGTATGACCTATTTTAAGCATGTGAACGTTTTAAACATAGTAAATATTTATTACTGAAGAAAAAAGTGTAGCTATTGTATCCGCTAGCCGCTTAACAAACTCAGCAGTCAAAATATATTTTCTGAAGTATGTCCTGAGAACAACATGAAACAATGCAAGTAACAGAATAATATTTATGCAGAAACCTAGATTACGAATACCATTTGCAATGAGAACTGTTGTTTGCTTAGTACTAAAAAATAACTGAAATTAAATTGTGAATAGAGTTAAGCCTTGGTTATAGTTCAACATTGAGTACTAATTTTTTCACAAAGGATCTACTTAAAATTCTATAAGTTACAACAAAAAATAAACATAAATTAATTCATAAAAATTCTTGCTAAAGTAATAGCAAAAATCATGCATATTTGTGAAAAAAAATCACTGAAATTAAATTGTGAATTAAGTTAAGCCAGATAACCAACTGTGTTTAAACTTGGTTGTAATTCAGCATGAGTACAAATTTTTTTCACCTAACATCACTTAAATTTCTAGAAGTTACACCATAAAAATGTAAATTATTTCATAAATATTCTTGCTAAAGCGTAAGCATACATCGTGCATATTTTCATGTACCCATTCAGCCAAATATTTACCAAGCGCACACACACAAAGGCAGGCAGACACACACATACATAAGTATTTTACAGACATTAAGTCGAGATCACGTTAATTTGTATGTTTCTTATAGCATTATTTAGGTACATTATGTTACTGCTATGCCGTACGAAACAATTTCTACGATGGCAACATTATAGGGTAAATAGTGCAAAGTACAGAACTCATCATTGCACACAGCAACACAGGAAGATGCAAAAATATCCCACAATAATTGTGCTGGGGACAAATGTTCAAATTGAGGAAACTCTAACCAGAACTACTGAGTGTCTGTAAAAGTATTAAAATCAACACTACAGCTTCACAAAATAGTATGTACTCAGTATTTTGATGAGTACATAAACTGTCAGTTAATAAATATTTCAGTATTGGTTATTTTCTGTAATAGCCTGCTATTAAATTATTAAGAAAAAATACATTCTTTTGCTGTTCAGCATCTATTTCCTTGACATCAAGTTCAAATCAGAACATGCACTCAAAATCTTTTATAAAGTATGTATGATTTTAAGTTTCTGTGATGATATTTAGTAAGAAATGCTCTGACAGTGTGTTCAATGTTTAAAAATGTCATCAGTAAAATATCTAACCTCAAAAACAAAAATTAGAAACTTGAACAAAAAATTAGCTGTAAGACAACATAAAACCTGAAGTGTAAGATCTTGCAGAATGATACAAACTGTATATATTCTCAATCACAGGAGCAATTTTTATGTAATTTTTCCTGCACCACATAATCTCCAATGATTACTTTTGTTACAACGCTTTATATAAAGTGGTTTATGTTTGATCACAATCTTTTCATTAGATCCATTTAAAAAGAAATGTTTGCTGGAAAATAATATAATCTTTAAAAAAGAATGAAATAAAAAACAATTATTTATTCTTCTTTTAGACATATGTCTTTAAATGTTTTCTTTGAACTCACGTTTTTACAAAAAAAATTTAGATTTAAAAATCAATTTCAATGAGCTCCTCTCCTCTCCCTTTAATACAAAAATAGTAAACCGTAATACAGAATAAAAATTAAGCTAACCTTCATTTGGCAAATACACTGAAACACTGATGAAATGAAATGCAGCTTTAACAATAAGTACAGTAGAACCTTGATTTAACGAACTCGGGAATAACGAAAACAGCAATTTAACAAAAGGATTTTTAGGAACCTTCAAAAAATAACAACAAAAAATGACCGACTTTGATAAAACCGAATATTAATTGTAAGTTAAGACCTTCAAAATTACTAGCACCGACTGCTGTATATACTTATTTCTCCACGTAGAAAAGCTTAAACCATCCATCTAAAACAAAAAAAAAATTGTTAAAATTTGTTGGAAACTTTGGCCGCGGGAGTGATTTTGAGATACTCAAGCGCAGGCGCGGCAGAGCGAGCGACTCTGTGTTGCATAACAAGCACGCACCTAGATTCTCATCCTGGCGGCTGGCGAGTGAACCAGCATCTAGGTACCCAGTCTCCACAGCGCTGCAGTGGACAGCTGAAGAACTAATTCACAGATATTGCTTCGCGTCTCCGTTAGAATGCGCTGCAGTGCCGCGTGCTCAATGGATTAATTCTACTACCAATAGAATGCAGTGGTGTGCAGCGTGATTATTTACACTCACGTCCCATAACTAAACAAGCAAGTTTATAAAAATATATATGTAATATTATTTATGCAGACTTTTTACAATGAATTTATTACCGCAAACGTAAATAATTTGTTTCCCCGATGCTAAAAAACGCTTGAGTGCAGAACATTTTCTGCGAGCAGACCAACACGAGTTTGTTTCACGAGCGCGGCTGCATACAAGTTACAATGGCCACCGTTGCACATATTTAATTATTATTTTATCATTGTCTTGCAAACTTTTAATTAAGTTTTCATTAAAAAAATTTTTTTCACTATTTATCATGGGATTTTCCTTAATTTTGTTGGTGGAGCGGGCCGGAGAGAGACAGAAATATTGACGGCTCGGTGGTGTTAGTCATCACTTCTCATGTGTCCATGGCACACGCAAGGACGGCCTAACTCACCATGCGCACACTCGCCGAGCGATCCACTGGATATTTATTCGCTGCTTTTCACAGCTGTGGCTTACCTAGTGCTCAAAACAATCAGGGTGTCTACAGGCAACAGAAAAATTAATTTGGTGACTTTTTGGTGACCTTTTGGTGACCTTTTCAAGAAAAGTTGATACTTCGAATTACACGTTTCATTTTTAGGTAAAAAGTTTTCAGAAACGTTTCACATTATACCACATAGAAAAAAGGAATATTTTTAATGCAACTTATTGACTATGTAATAACATACACTATTGAAAATAATGAAAAAGCAACAAAATATACTAAAAAATATTACACATTTTTATGTGCTTACCTTTTAATAGTCCCGGGTGTTAGCAGTTGTTATACAAGACCACAATTTCAACACTGGCCAAAAAACACTGACAGTTAATATTTAAATTTGTAGGCCTATGTGTTTCTGCACTGTGGATATGGATAGAAACATAATTCATAATTTTAAGCCTGCTTTTTCAAAAATGTTATCCTATCCTCCATGCT
>PNEQ01063883.1:0-11220 GCA_003012365.1 Medauroidea extradentata | reverse complement strand
TGTAATGCACCTTGATAAATAAATATAACTGCTGATGAATCTGGAGTGTCTCACTTCAAGTTAAAACCTGGCTAATGGTGTAGAAAAACTAATCCAACTGAGCTATCCGGCGCACTTCACGAAACATAACCTCAACGCCCACTACAGTGACTACAATAACCACAGCAACAAGCAGCAGACGCAAAAGGGACGCGTCACACCGTTAGTGGTACCCCGTAGTTTAGGTCGTTTTCCTTCGTGGAGCAAACTGAGGCAGTTCACAACCGATAATAAACTGGGACGAACACTCATGACTTAGTGAATTCCGCCACTGGTGTTACCTAGTTACGTTCACACTGTAAGACAAATCACGGGAAAGAATTTTTGTACGTTGTTGTGCCGTGTACGTCTGGTGAACTATTATTAAAAGACTGAAAGTTATTAAAGAAATTGGCTCCTTTTTTTTTACTTCTATGTAAACTCCTTAGGCTATCCGGGCATATTAATAACAAACAAGGAAAAGTCTAAGTAGATAAGTCGTCGCCGGCAGCAAGGAACATCATAACCTCAATTATAATCGTCTAGACATCTACAACACGGCGACGTAGACGCAGTAGCGGACCCACTACAACAGGCATCATCTTCAAAGGCGTTAAGGTCCTAAATATTCTTTCAAGGTTTTGAGGGTTTTGAATGGATTTGTGAAATATCAGCAGAAGCATGATAAAAAACTACCTCCACATTTTAAAAATAATACTCATTTTTAACATAAATATGATCATCATAATATAAATTGTTTCTTTGATATCCATAAATGTATTCAAACGTACATACAACAAAATTTCGGCTTAAGTATTTTGTGTTAATAGTAAGCAGTGTCATGAAATAATTAATTGGATCTAAGTCTTGATTCTTCTGCACTAAAACTTTTAAATGTCGGTATCAGACACAATATTGGATTGTTATATTTTTCGCTTTTATCAAATTCTGGGATGGAAAATGTGAAATTTGGGATTACAGTTAGAATTATATTCCTTGTGCTATGGTAAAACCGTCACAGTTGAACTTACCGCAATTAGTCTTACATTCTTAATTTGCTGGACTGATATCATCCTAAATATAGAGTATGTCTATACATACGTAAATGTCCATTTACCTTCTTGTGTGAACATTGTTCTTGTACATATGCATCTGGATGTGTGTGTACAGGCTACACATAGTCTTTGTGTGTATGCATCTGGATGCACCACATGCATGTGCATCCAAGTGCCTGCACCCGCATGCACTGTATGTGTGCAAGTGTAGCGATACATCTGTGCATTTGTCACAGAGCCTTGGAGATGAAGCTACTTCAACAAGACATGGTGGAGGACTGCGACCCTGCTCTCATGTTCACAATCCCGCGCCTCGCTATCGTCAGCGGCCTGCTCATCTTCCCAGACGGCCCGCTCTCCCTCGACCAGCCATCCTCTGAAATGTCGGAGATGTTCCGCCCTTTCAGGGTGAGCTTTTCTACCGCCTCTAAGGCGTCACGTGGCCAAATATGTCTTATTTTACTTCCATTACAGTAATTTAAATTGTGTTCAACTCAATGTCACTGGTTACATTTACATATGCTTATGAAAATCTTGTAACAATTATCAGAAAAAAAATTGTATGTGTTTTTCAGTTGTTGAGTATAAACATATTTTAGATATGTGTTTGTCCATCAATTATTCATACGTATGCAGTTAAATAATGTAGTATGATACACTTTTTAAAATGTATTTGACCAGTACTGTAAGTTTTTTTTAAATTGTGTTGCGTAGTGTTATTTTTGTGTGAAAAAAATCGTTTGAAATAATGATTTTAGCAAATGACTGTAAACACTTGGCAAATCTTAAAATGTTTCCTTTTAAAATGTTTGTAAACTTAAAAAATGCCCTCAAACAAATTGCTGAAAATTACATTTTTAAAATTACACCTTTCAGATGTCATAATCATTGGTTTAAATGTTCTTTATCTTGCCTATATATGTGGTTACTTATTTGGCACTAATGTGATTTAGGCACATTATTCAATTTTTACCAACAAAATAATTTGTTTCTACAGTAGTGTGCTATATAAGAAGATTGCTTGTGGTTGTAAATCAAATATTTTTTGAGCTTTGGATTTTACTATCAATGCCTTCTGATCTGACATAAATACCATGCACCAAATAGGTATAATGGTGTTTGATAACAGGTATAGGAACTATGCAGCTGTAAGTAAAGTCTTGTTGTGGTATGTTACATATTGGTAATGTTGTAGAAAATTGTCTTACTTTTATTCTTTATGATTTCAGTTGAGTGTGAAACTAAATTTACCTGACGTAATTAATTTGCTTGTACTCTTGAATAGGAAATGTCTTTTTAGAATATCACGTCTGGGTTATTTTTCCTCTCCAATTACCTTTATCCATCTATCTTACTTCAAAAGTCGTTAATTTGATTCTTTTGCTGTTCCAATGCACTTGTGTCTAGTTTGATGCAGCATATCTTGGTTTCATCTATCCTTCTATTACATTTCCGTTTTTCTTCATTTGTCGTACTGTCAGTAGAGTTGAGTGTTAATGACACTGTGCTGTGTTTGCAGACACTGCTGTTCAAGATCAGGGAACTGCTGTGGACGCTGAACAAAAGGGAACTGTATGCCTTGGAAAAACTGCTCTGTTCGTGTGAAGAGCCGAGCGACTATCGGAATGCATGTCTTGGGGATGAAGAAAGGAACAACATTGAAAATTACAATACTGTGCCAGACCCAGATGAGTTTGTCACACGCTTTTACATTGACTACCCCAGCTGTAAGCAGTTTGTGTCGGACTTCTATGCGCCCAACGACTCTGGAGAACCGGAGAGCGAAGAGGAAGGAGACTGGGTGGGCGAGATCTCCGAGTGTGAAACGGTCGTCAATAACTGTGTGACTACTCGGGCAGATGAAAATGGCAGCATGACGATCATCACGGTTCCTGCTCCTGTCACAGAGACTCCGGCGGACACAATGGACGTGTCTGTGCCGTATCGGGATGAGGAGGACCTCCCGCCGGACGAATGTGTGCAGACGCATCAGCAGAGTGGGTTCCTGCTCGCCAACCAAGTTGGCCACGAGGCCATACTTGCGTCTCTGGGACCTGCTGCCTATGCAGACTCGCCTGTCGGCGTAGAGTCCGTGCCTGATGCGGACTCTCAAGCCTCCCTGTCAGCAGCGACTGCTTCCTTGTCGACCTTGTTGCTGAGACGCGGGCGCCGCGCCCAGTCGCCCCTTGACTCTGGGGTCGGGACAAACCAAAGCCCCTCCCCAGAGCCCGATCCTCCAGCCACGTCGCGCTGGGACTTGCCGACGATCCCTTGTAACTGCTCGTCTGTGGACAATAGCTGTGCGTGTGATGGTGTTGTCGAAGATGATAGAACAGTGTGTCAACGTGGGAGTCTGGACGGTTGTGAAAGTGAGGATCGTAGTAGGACTGCACGTGTTGGCTTTGATAATGTTCCTGTTGATACCGTTTCTCTGGCCGGCATTTCTCAGGCCCTGAAGCCGGGACTGTGGACACAGGGCGACAGGGAGATAGGCAAGGTCCCATCAGCACAGAAAGTTCCTGCGAGCATTTTGATAAGGACAGAAGGGGAGGAGTGGGTGGGGGTGACATCCGGGGAAGGGACACTGTCAGTGTGCAATGGAAATATGGTACCTCCTGTGTCATTAGACTATGCGGACAACTGGGACAGTTTAGTGGGGGGAAGGTCCCAGGAGTACGGGTCCTCGAAGGCCAAGATGGCAGTCTCTAGTCTCGGCTCTCGGAGCAAGCAGGTTGGCATGCTAGGAGATACCTCATCTGTGATAATTCCAAGTGCATTCAACAGGCAAGTATCATTGTTTTCTTAAAATTAAATTAGACTTAATGGTTTTCAGTTCACTTCCATGTTACCTTATTTACTAGCATAATGGCCACCACACGTAGTGACAGTATCCTTCTTTTGAGAGGCTTACAACAGAATTTAAGCATACCCACATAACAGCTGCATCTGTCTTTTTGCCGACCAGAACTGGCACTTGTATGTACCAGTTTTTACAAATGTGCGTGTCATGTGAACCAAGGTGCATACAAGATGTAAACAACTAGTGGTGCACTATTGATCCATATTCCTGTGACTGAACGTCCGCTCTGTGTTGCAAGCATATCACTTTTGCGCTCTGAGACAGCCTGCCCGGAAATTGATAGTGCACTGTAATTACCTAGATTACCTTATGCTGGTGCAGCACAGTCATTTTCTCTTCTGCCAATCGTAATACATTGCTGAAGTCATGAGTCTTTTTTTTTTCAGCAGTTTGCGCCAGTGACATGTTTGTTGTTAAAAAACAAAAAATTTTGAAGTAACTATTCAACAGTTCAAACTGAACTCTGTAATTGTGTTATTTGTTATCATCGCAAATAATACCTATGAGCAGGGGTGTGGTTGCTTATGTGTGTAATCAAGCACGGCTTAAGACTCATACCTTTTGTGGGTGGGGGGGGGGGCTATCTGCATTTAGCTACTCACCCATCCACCTTATACAATTTGGGTTTGTAGGTTGCAAAATTGTGCTATTTTAGCGGTTTTTCTGGTACACGACTACATAATTAATATATTTTTATAATTCAGTACAATACTGGAAAATGTGACTGTTCCTCCTCAGAATTTCGGTGGGGAGGGCATATATGCTGATATCCCCCCTACCTGGCTATGCCCCTGCCATCGGCTGATTTTTGAGAGTTTAAAATGAACATTAGTTTGTCTAGTCAATAGTAGGTAGTGAGATACAGTAGATACTGTACATACATTTACGCAAGTATTTGTTTAAATAAAGACATCATTTCTTTTGATGTAAGCAATTTTAAGAACTACTGTACTGTGCAATAGTGTTAAGTAATGAAGGATAGGGGAGAAATAGGTGCAGGCAGCTGATTGGCTGATGTGTCTGCAGGGAGCAGCCACCAGCGGCCAGTAGCTGCTCCTCGTCCTGCTCCAGCTGCCAGAGCTCCATCAGTATCAACTCCGACAGGTAACACTTTATACTGCATCTTGTTTCCTTATCTCTTCACCACGTCCTGTCTGCGCTGGTTACTTGCTCAAGTCACCCTTCCTGTATGTGCTGATTATGTTATGTGGCATGATGTTTAATTCTTTGTGTATCTGTACACAAGACTTGAAGTTTACTGCAACCTTGTTTTTAACTGGTTTGTGTAAGCATACAACTTAAGGCCGTGCTCTTTAGTTTCTACTGGTTTTGCGATATATTTTTTATGTATGTAAAAAATCTTAAACAGGAGCAGATATCAAAATTCTATGAGGCAGTTTTGTTTAAAATGTTGTTTCCTTGATAGTTATTTTTCCAAAGCAAGAAATTACGTGTACTGTTTTGTCTGAAAGTCAGTTAACCATAATTTTTTTAGTTGCATAATTAACTGAAACCATAGTACTTACTGCCTCGAAAAAATCAGCCAACATGGAGAAGAATATTTTTATGCAAAACTGCAAGCAGAATTTTTATCTCTCTCTCGTTTAGGCATAAAAAATTAATATCGCTAAAAAAAGTTGAAACTAGAGAGCATGGCCTTGAAACCTATACATTGCTGTTTACATTACGCCCGCAATGCTTGTTAGACTTGTGGAAATATTTACATTTACTAATGTTGGGAAGTTTGAAAAGAACTGAAATGAAATTTTCGTAATGCCTTAAAAACTTACCTTAAACAGTTTATACCTGCTTATAGCCGTGTTTTCTTGTAAAAGACAATTTTCAGCACCATTTAACAAATATTGATGTCGGTATGCACACCTATTGTATCAAAGTGTTCCCATTACGTATTATTTATGTTAAAATTTTTTCGTAAGTATCTCTGGGGCCCTTGGTTTGCACCTTTGCTGTTATTACCTTGTCAGCTGATTCCAGTATATGTACCAAGTTGGCAGCTGAGGTACATAGAATCCACCATGGCCAAGGCCAGGCGAGATCAAACATCCTCCTGGCAAGGCAGAGTAGTTGCTAGGCCTTAGCCGGGTGATTTCTTCAAGTTCCCACATGTAATATGAATGGCGTCAGTGGACCAGCCCTTGGGTCAGTATCCGTGTTGGCCCAAATATCCTAGTCTAATTTCCTACTCGGGGTTTAAGTCCTGGTGCAGACATTCTGCGACTTACGAGTAAGCACAGCCATTGTCTTCCTTCAATGGTGGTATGAGTGGTGAGTCTCTCGTTGGTATTAAGGGACGGAGAGTGATCCTCAACCTATTTGCTCCTTCTTTTTTATTCTCTATTAACGGTATGTAGCTTATTTCCTTTTGTCTTCATAACTAATCAATTATGTTACCTATTTTTTCATCCCTTTCCTGCTAATTGTGACTGTCAACAATGAACTGAAGGTAGGGTGGTGTCTACCTAAATATGGAAACTAAAATATTGTCACTTATTCCAAGCTTTCCCTTTACTTGGCAACAGTGGTAATGTGCCCCTATGTACTGCTTTAGCTTCTGTCTGGCCTCGGGTGAACCTTAAGTCTGAACTCCACTGCTCTACTCCTGAGACGTGGGTTGTCCTACCTACACTGCCACATCCATTGCAAGCTTGTGACTTTGAGACTGTGACAAGGAACTTTTCAGTGATCGAATAAGTGCTCCACTGGAGGCATTGCCTCTAAACTCGCAGTTAGGGTTGGCCAGCCGGCTGTCTGCTTATGCATGCGCTCATCTCTCCACTTGGCCGCTGTGCACACGAGGGAGAAGCTGAAACCAGCTGGCTGGGATTGCAGGCATCTGGGTCAGAGATTATGCTCGCCTTGATCTGCAGTCCTCAGCCGTCTCGGAGCTCTACTCTTCACATGCCACCACTAATGTATTTTTATTTCATAGTGCAGGTGTACAGTCATCCCACGCACGAGCGCCGGGGGCAAGGGGTGTTGTCCATACAGTTTCTTATGAACTGTAACAGTTTATTTTATAGTTGAAAATCTTTGTATCCTTGCAACAGTCTCTGCACTCTTTTGCTCGGTACCGTGGTCCTAACAATTAGTACATATGTATTGTTTCTGTCATGATACCTAAGCTGAAGAATATTGTAAAAATAAACATAAATATATATTTAGTTATCAAATTAAGTTTATTACACAAAACAATTTTGTCAGTGTTATTAAGTATTAAAACAGTGCAATGTACAGCTACTTTAACTGTAGTGGAACCACTTTTTTACGTTTCTCAAGGGACTTTGAAAACATTTTTATAAAATGCAGGAAATTGTACCGAATAAGAGGGAAATCTCTGATGTAAAAGCAGTAAATAGGATCACAAAAAGTAGGTGTAAAATGTTGTAAAGTGTAAAAATGGGTGTTGTATTAAAGGAGTTCTCCTGTAAATTTATTCAATAAGTAAAATATGTATATTTCTGATAGGTGTGTGTATGTATTACTGTTTGTTGACTGCTAATGTAAAGTAAGTTCACGCTCATACTGGTTGGTTTATGGTTGACTGACTATCTGTGCATTGGTGTGGATTATATGCTGAGTTTCACGTTAAAGGTCATTGTATTTATTGTCAGTGTTCAGTTCGTCTGAAGTAGGGCATAGCACAGTAGCATCTCTGTGCTCTTGTTGCAGCTGCAGCTTCAGTAGCGACACGTCATCCTTCAACTCAGAGTGCCAGGACGATGAGGAGATTGCCCTGGCGATTCAGGCAGTTGAGATTGCCAACCGCAACGAGGCGCGGTCTAAGTTCAGGTATTCTAGACATTTAGAGATAGCCTACGTTGCATGATTTCTAGAGTTGTGCGAACATTTGTTACAATGAAATGAATTTGAGTTCTTATCAAATGTTCATTAATTTTCTAACAACTTCAGCTTTAAAATGTTGGCAGACCTATACTGCAAAATTATTTATATCGTCCTTTTAGCTGGAATATTTAAAAACTGGTTACGTTGTATTACTACTAATGGTACAACACAGTGTAGCTTATAATGCAACTCTTCAAGGTATATAGATACACTATGAAACTACAGTTTACACTTTTCAGGGGAATAGGCCAAAAAAGTGTAAAAAGCAGGGGAAGAAGTAAATTAAGGGAAATCTCATAAAACTCATTAAGGTTACCTTATTTAGTACTTTTATTTTCATGTAATTAAAAAATCTCTCTACAGGTAAAATCAAACTAAAATCGAAGTGATACTACGCATTCAAGCAATGCATTTATCATATTTTGTCCCATTAAGTTTAGTATAATGTAAGTTACTAATACTGAAATTGAAAATACTGTTATGTGAAGATTCGTGGCTGTGCACCTACTACTTGACGAGAACATCTTAAAATGTTAAGAGTTTTTTTTTTTCCCCCGTTTGGTTAACATTGTACAGCATTTAAAAATTTTTTGCAATGCCATCACGAATTTAGACACTAATAGTAAATATTTGAATGTGAATGGATGTTTCTTTCTTCAAAACACATGTTCCCACGAACTCGTTGCACTGCTCCGTGATTTTCATTTTTTGTTTTATCGAAAATGTCAGCATTTTTGTCATTACATTACAGTTATATAATTGTCTAAACACAGTGCACTAAAGCGGAAATGGTTTTAAAACACGACCCCGACTGTTTATAATAAAACCTTTTAAACACGTTTCACAAATTTTAGTTTAAAGTTACAGTTATTTGCGTTTATAAACAAAATCAAACGAACACACGTAAAGAGATCAATGTTGCCAAATTTTGGCTCAGTTTGAGTATTTATATTGCCAGGAAAATTGCTTCTTCTCACATCGCTTCCTTAATTTAGGAATAAGCATTTGTTCTGAGTCACAGTTGCAGTCCAGCTGGTAATCTTCAGTACTGATCGCTCGGTATGAAAATTTATCTGTTTGCAGCAGGTACTGAAATTTACGCTGTCCTGAATTAAACTGAATACACATTTTCAGGCAAACGTCTACTTTTGATACTGTGTATGTATGTACTAATTAATGTGTTCAGAGTCAAAGTTACGATAAGTCAGTTGAACTGAAGACATTTATGTACGTCAGAATGTAAAAATAAGTGGATGAAAAATATTTTTTCTTAGGGAACATTTAATTGTCAAATTACAAAAGTAAAAAATATATACGTATACCGTATATATATTTTTTAACTTGCACACACAAAGTAGACCAAAGTGCAGGTCACTATGAGAATTTGAAGCCTGGGGTAGCATAACCCTAAATCCTTTATTCACTCAGCTTCCATCCCTTTTCCTACAGATGTAGTGAAAGTGTTTGCATATAGGACCTCATACTTTCCTGGCATGTTGGCTGCATTGTCATAGCTCTGACCACGACAATACTGGATACAGTCAACTTTGCCTTTACATGCACTTTTTACTCAAAAATATACTTCACAGCTACCATCACAGTTTAACAGGAAGGTCAGAAAATCCCATTCATATTAAGTTATTAATCATTTATATTATTAATCCAAAAAAGTGAGGCCCCAGATAATGCGAGACCCAGACAATAATCCCCCCCTCCCCTCCATTTCTCTCACCCTTGTATGGTGCCCAGCCACAGAGTCTGGAATAAATATACTTGGCATAATTCAGTAACTTCTAGGGTGGGCGAATATGAAAATTTCATTTTGAAGCGAATTCGAAGCGAATATGTTGAAATATTCACGAATTTCAATCGAATATTGAATATCAACTAAATTAAATTTTTTAACAAATATGCAGTGCAAAATAATTGACACTGTTAGGAACTTATTGAAGGCTAATTATAAGTTGGGTAAAAAATGAGTGTTTTGTAGTGATTTGCAAAAAAAATCTTTTTAGTGGAATTATTATATGTAATTCCTCAGGATGTTGTTTCAGATAATTCTGTAGGGTTGTAGTGGTACCTAAAAGAATCATAAAATCCCAAAAAAATTCAGTTGGTTTTATAAAACGTAACAGACCCTAAAATCGTATCTTTTTTTAATTAATACATGAAGTACCTGTTGGAATTTTTAATATTTTCTTGCATGTTTTGCATGTTGCTTTATTACCGCTGACACTTTGACTCGACGCAGCCCTTTTGCGGTTGCGGTATGTCGCCTCTGAGGGAGGATGTGAAAGGAAGCCGTCGCCAGCTAAGACGGGCTGTGTCCCTCGGAGATCGCGGGGTTTCGGCCCGAGGCGTGCCTCAGTGAGTGAGCTGAGGGGAGCCATGCTCGGATCGTGCAGAAGGGGGCGGAGCGCTTCTTTTAATTGGGCAGGTTATACTTCACTCACCTGGTATGTTAGAACAACTCCCTCAGCAATCGTTGTTTGCGTTCGCTCAGGGGCTGGGGTTCCTGCCGCACCTTGCTCTTAAGCTGTTGTACGCGTCGGTGCGCCGGAGGGGAGTCTTGGGGCGGCGTCTTGATAGGACTCAAGAGCGGTGGTGGCTTGCGGGTCATGCGGCGTAAGATACGGCTAAGGCTATGCTGGTTGCGTTTGCGTGGGCGATGTTTCCTGGGAGGCAAATTCTGCTCGTCGGGGCGGGAGCGCGTGAGCGCACGATGTTGTTCACGACAGAAGTCCTCAAACGATAACTGTGGCCCGGGGATCTTCTGAGGGGACGGTATCAAATGTGGGTTTGATATAGGTGTCTGAACGTGTTGTCGCCTCTCAAGGGCGGCCCTTTCTCTAGGCCCGTGTAGAGCACTGATTTCACTTGCACTAATATGTATCTCTAGGATTTCCTGGGTGTTACTCATTTAGAGATAAGATACAGATAATAATGACAAAAATATTCGGATTGCACTGGTGTATTGTATCCCAGATTGCACACGAATTACACTCACTATACACAAGTTTTTATGACACAATAATATACTGAATTACGTTAACTTCTTAATCTAAAATATACTGGTCCATATATTCGGATGCTGTGCGATATATATACGGATACTTTATAAATCGCGCCCTGATACACGTGGTATTTCCTCAAACTCATAGATAACACAATACTTCCGGGAGTAGCGCACCGCGCGGTGGCTAGAGCGTACTATAGGGTGTGTTCCCTTTTATGCCGCGACGCGGGAGATATGCGTGACAGCGTCCCTGTCGTCCTTTCTCTCGGCACGGCCCTAATAGTGTAAAGGTAAGAGAGGTGAGGGACTCCCTTTAGCAAGAAGTCACCTCGGTAGGGGGTGGAGGGTTTCCCTTTGCAAGAAATCGCCTCGAGGATGGTTGAGGGTCTCCCTTTAGCAAGAAGTCG
>PNEQ01063882.1:0-11220 GCA_003012365.1 Medauroidea extradentata | reverse complement strand
ACTTTAAATTGGCTCGTAATTTTCGCGGCGCATATATATGGCTAATCAAAAAACTGTAGTGGCCATCTGATGATCGCGAGTCGGTGGGTTGTCGGCGAGTTGTCGGTGAAAGATAAAAGTTGGCCATCTCCACCGTCCCCGACAACAACACGACAACGACTCTGACGTCATGGTCACATTCTCCAATCAGATGGCAGAATGGCAACGACTGGGCACCGACCGACGACTCACCGTCTCTATGTAGCAGGGCCTTAACCGCACCGTAAGAAATAGACAGGTTTCTATCCCTGTTAAGGCCCTGCTACATAGAGACGGTGAGATTGTCGCTGTCGTGCTGTTGTCGGGTCGGCGTCGTTCATTTCCTAGCTGCGTGCTACATTGAGAGTCGTTGCTTTGCTGGTGAGTTTAGTTCCCGCAATTCATAACAGATGGTAGCTCAATCGCCAGTTGTGGTTTTCTTTTTATATTTGCAAAATTTTGTTGCAAATGGTGCAGTAAATACTTTAAAATAAGGTCAATACAAATCGTAGTGGACGCGAATAGAAACTTTTTCACTTTAAATTGGCTCGTAATTTTCGCGGCGCATATATATGGCTAATCAAAAAACTGTAGTGGCCATCAGATGATCGCGAGTCGGTGGATTGTCGGCGAGTTGTCGGTGAAAGATAAAAGTTGGCCATCTCCACGGTCCCCGACAACAACACGACAACAACACGACAACGACTCTGACGTCATGGTCACATTCTCCAATCAGATGGAGAATGGCAACGACTGGTCACCGACCGACGACTCACCGTCTCTATGTAGCAGGGCCTTTACGGTCTTACGGCGGCTAAGTAGCGGTACGGTGTGTTGTAGCATGCATCTCTCAAATGTGTTTGTTCAAATTTTACGGTTATTTCTTACGGCGAATCTAGCACGGCCTTAACACCACTTTGCATGTTAAAAGTTAAAATCAACATTTTCACGGGGAGGGCTCCAGAGCAACCCCCACGCACTTTTGATCTTGCTTGTAACCCCACCCTTCCCCGCAAAACCTATACAAATATTTTCCACCGCCACTAGACGTAAAAAAAAAAATATATATAAATTTATATTTATGTGTATATATATATAAATTTATTTTGTTTCGTTTGTTTTCAACGCGCGAAGCTAGATTGCTCGGGTGGTACGTTTTCCCTCCCAGAGTGCAGATAGCATCACCGGTAATGCGATGCTGCTACCATCTCACGGTGGCCGAGTGAAACTTGTTGAATGGTGTTTCCGTCGCTCGATAGAGTGCGCTGTAAACACGATTTGTTGTGGTTTGTACGTTTCACGCTGCGGTGCGTTGTCGTCGCTTGGAGCTAGTGCTGTCTGTTGGCGGCGAAGTGAACTACGTGAGTGTTCTCGGCGCTGTGTTCGTGTAGGTGGCGGTATACAACCAATGAACACTAGGAGAGGCGAAAAAAAGGAGTGGAGTGTTGAATAGGTAGGTATCTGTTTTCCACAAAGGAGTTTCCGGTCGTTGTGTTTTGTACCGGAACAGTCTGTGAGAACAGGAAGTCGTGCAAGAGTGGGTGGGCAGCGGTGCGTGCACGGAACAATGGCACTGGCTCTTCGTGCAGTTCTCAAGTTCATGTCGAGACGAGAAGACATGCTCTAGTGGGTCGTTTCCAGTTCAGGTCAACATTCGTGGGTGGGTGTGAATTTTCTCGCGAGAAAGCTTCTTTGTTTTTGTTACGCGTGCTCTAATCATCCTTAATGCGTTAATGGTTTGAAATTTTATAGCATCATAGTAACGTGGAATATTTTAATTCGGCATTTATAGATTCGTGTGTTAGTATGGTTAACGTAAAATTTTGTATTTCGAATATAGCAATTTTTTTTTCGGTCCAATACCTAAACAATACATTACCAAAATACAGTTTTTAGTTCGCCAAAACTGATTGTGACTGTTTAAGTAACTAAAAGTGTCAAATAATACGATGGATGTCGTTAGGTACTAGTAATGCGACGGGAGTGCATGATGAAAAATAACTAGGACAACGCGTATGCAACGTTAGGTCTTACGTGATCTGTCGCCCAAGGTCAAGATATGAATGGTGAAAATGATTTATAAAATAACATGCAAATGTCTTGGAATAACGTAGTTAAGCATGAAAGTTAAATTATGTGAAGAAAGTGGCAACAGAAAATTATTTTACAGAAATCAAATTCCTTATTTTATTAAATAGGCAACGATTACTCTCTATTACGTAGAACTCTGCGACTACCTACTGTAACGATTTGACATTATCAGCATGCAAAATGAATAAAAAACGGTGGACTTGAGAGAGAGTTCAAAACCCGACCGCTTCCACTGATGTGTGTTTGGGGATGATCAGTGAATGCCTGGGAGGTAGACAACCTGAAACACTGTCGTGCAGGACGTGTCAGTTTCGTAAGGGGGAGTGTTAGACAGTTTTATTATATTTTCAGTTTTTGAGCTAAAACGTTTATTCAAATTGTATTATCAAAATTTTCCCTTTAACAAAGTATACGATATATTCTTGGTAAACTGCTTGACATAAATAATAATGGCATCTTTCATTAATTTGTCATGCAGAATCATTGAAAGCGAATTCTTGAAAGTTAACCTATAATTTTCTTGCAATGTTTCTGCATGACAAACTAATTAAAGATTCCTTTATTATTTATGTCAAACGATTCACCAAGAATACATCGTATGCTTTGGCGAACTTTAATAAATATTATGGTTCAAAAACTGAAAATACAATAAAATTGTCTAACACTCTCTGCCATTTGTGTGTCATTTTATGTTGCATTTATGCTTTTTCCGTCTCCACTTTTGAAGCCATCGACCACCCTCATGAATCACATCAGGCCCAATGTCGCATATCACCCCCTCCCCCTAATTAATTGTCCTCAGGATTGCAATCCCGCTTCTTTGTGTGTCAGCGGATTCCATATAAAGAAAGGAAACTGTTTACAGTGTTTTTATGCGCGCTCAAAAATTATAAGATAAATAAATGTAATGTGCTCAAAATGCGTATTTGAATCTTGGAAAATTAAGGTTGCGGTGTAGAGATTTGAGAAAATAGTCTCCTAATAGCACAGTGTACAACGAGATTTGAAATAAGTAAATAGTTTCGATGTTTTAATTTACCGAAGCTTATTTTGCTTTTTCGCTCACTGCAATAAACACTGTACTTGCATACTGTACTGATCAGTGTTAAGTTTAATTCTAAACGGGTAAATATCGTCTAAATAAACAGCAGAAAAATAATTTCAGTTAATTTGGAGTTTCAGTACGCTTTTCTATCTTGCTAAATTTCAGCCCTAAATTTTCGCGCTCGTAAATAAGTCACGTGATAGATTAGTACGTAGGTGGCCGCCAAGCTTAGTGCAGAGTTTTAGTCAACAGTTATTTGAAAACCGCTCAAAAAACATTACACACAATTCTTCACCCCCCTCCGTTTATTTAAATGTTATTTTCTCGCTGCCAAAAACTGGCGTCTTTCCCCTGTCCTCTATAAACGAATACAGTACACTATTATCTCACAACTTTATTGAATTAAAGGATAACCACTGAATGTTTGCCTATGATCTACAACAAATATCATTATTGCTAGTTAGTGATTTTCTTAAATCAAATGAGTTGAAAGTTTTACAAAGCTAACGCTAAATAACAGAAGAAAAATATTTTTTCAGATTATTACTCAGCATTTTTTTTTTACCTGTTGTGTTTAGGGTTAAATTATTTTTAACTTTGCCTTGTAAGACTTTTATTTCATTTAATAGCGAATTGTCGGAATAAAAACTTGAAATTATTTTCAACATGTGTATTATATTTGTAGGTTGAAACCCTAGGGGCATTTACGCTGAGAGGTAGTAAACAAACAGGCAGCTAACACGATGTGGCAGTACATAGGACTAAGGGAAAGGATCGTTGTTTTGGTGATGCGTCATATTGTTGGTAGCCCAGATGGGCGGGGTTCGTAATAAGATAATGCCTCCTGTGTGCAAGCCTATCACTCAGCTATTATCTGCCAGTGTGTTGATCCTCTGATGTAGGTCTACATTAGCCGAGACTGCGTCTTTAGTAGGACATGCTGGTTGGGAAGGGGTGCTCGGAGATTATTTAAAACAAATCTTTGCAAGCATGTTGCCAAAATAATTATTTTGTATTAACACTAATATTATTTCACGGAATTTTATATTTTCCGTACTTCTTAGTAAATTGTGTACAATATCAGACACTACTATAACTCCGTCCTATACAAGGTTGCAGCATGTATATCTCTCGCCTGTTGCACACTTTAGAACGTATTAGTTGAGTTGCCGGTCGTCATCATCATGTAACCGCCATTTGATAACGTATTTCCTCCAAAACAGTAACGATGATTAAATATTTCTCAGGCCGCATGCATGTATACTCGTGTACGCATTTAGTTACTTTCTTATATTGTGTAATGTTGGCGTTACGCTTCTAAAAATTAAGGAGTACAGTATTGAAAAATACAGTGAGATATTTTTTTATGTCTAAGTAGCAATGTGAAGCGGCCAACCACCCAATAAACCGACCTAGTCACGTAAATTGTTCATGGTTGCTGTCACCTTGTAATTATGTACAGTTATGTATTTGCTAAGATGATGTACAAATATAGTATAATTTTGTATATTTTAAACACGAAGATAAACATGTAACATGATTCATGTAATGATTTCTTGCACTGGTTGTGTTTCGCAACTATTTTACAATTTTTTGTGAGTCAATATATAAAAAAGTATACTGCTACTATAACCTTACGAATTAAAATAACATGAGCTTATGTGGGTGTGTGTGGTTCTTCTACCACAAAGTCTTGTACCGTGAACTTCATTTAATCAAACGATTGAAATACGTAACTTCTCATGAATGTGATCCCTTGCTGTTCGTCTGCAAACGCATACTCGGCCATTAATAGAAGCTCTATTGGGAGAGTTAGTTTAAACATTTAGTATACAGTGCAAGGTGTAGACAGTTGACATTATACTCTCGTGCTAAATTGTTACTACCGCTGCTGGCAAAATATCTTGTTCTCCACGGTAACATTTTTTATTTAAAAATTTTTAGTTTTTTTACAGCTTCTTCGTTAATTGTTTTCTCTCGGAAAAGTGCTGCTTGATTTTCGTAGGATAGAAAATTATTTTCGTTTCACAGACTTCAGTTTATACGAATTAAACGTTCCATACTTCGCGAATTGGAATCAATAGCAAAGAAATGAACACGCAATAGCTGTGCATCAAGTATTTTCAGTTACAAATAAAATTTTAGACTACCTGCGTGTGTCGACAGTGACTTTAAGTAGTTATGTTAAGAACACTGCCTTTCTTACAGCCCTGGCGAGAGCGAGGGTACGGATTTGCACGTTAAATACATTCCATTGTGCTAAGTCTCCTGTCAATATACATCGCTTTCGCACAAAAAACCATTCCCTACACTGGGGAAAGGAAACATTGCTACAGAAGTAAAAATATGTAAGAAATTTGACGAGTATGTGTTTTCGAGTGTTTTGGGGCACGAAAATATAAATGTTTGAAGGTATTGAAAAATACATCCCGGAAAATCCTGTAGAAATGTGGGCTTCACCGAGATGGAACTGAATGTCAGCGCATCAATGCATCTTATGACGCGATTGACAACAGTTTTCGAAATTTCAGTGACAACCGTAACTAAAAGTTACGCAAAATTAACACATTTTCATAAATAAAAAAATATATACAACAATTAATTTATTTTTAATCCTAAAAGTGTCTTGAAGTAGTGCATAGCATTAACGTAGTGTCAATTTGCACTACCTTGTTTTTGCAAGTAATTATTTTTTCTTATTTTGGTTACACTGCAACGGTCATTTTGTAACTTTGATGAGTGATTATGAAAAAAAAACTATAGGGCTAAATTTTTGTATTGGAGAAAATGACATGCTATCTTATGTGTAAAAGTTGAGCAGTGTTTGGCGCAAATGTAAAATAATGATTTTCTACGTGTCTACTTTCTTAAGCATATATAGAGCCCCCACCTAATATAATTTTACATATAATTTTCTCTTTTTTTGTCTTCGTCAGACCTCTGCGATAGGCAGCGCCCTTAAGTATTTTTATTTGAGATAACACATACCAATCTTCGGTCCCTACATAAATGCGACCTGAGCAAGCGGCCAATGTGAGAAGGCAACCTGAGGGTGGAAACCATAGGGTGACATTGACCGGAGGGGTGCATCTGTGAGTGTAGAAGAGAAAAGACAGACAATACAAAAATACCCTTCACTTTTAGTTGGTTTTCGCACAACAAAAAAGTAGATGTGTATTCACACAGGCTGCATCTAGGTTACTATAGTTAAATTATTTCTTTAATATAATAATATGTATTATAAACAAATTTAGCTATATTATAATATTTCGCTGAAATCAAAAATTTTTATAAACGGATTGATATTCCAGTACAAAAACTTCATCTCGAGTAACAGACGTACGACATCTGTTTTTGCTTCAGAAATGTTTTACTGACGTAGGTATATTGTTATTTAAGAAATTATAAGAAACAAATCTTTCTGAAATTGTGCTAATTTATTAACTAGGGACACTCCTTAAAAGTGCCGGTACGATTTGCGCGAATGTGTTGTTTCGATCTCTAAAATTTATAGAACCCGGGTTGACTTGAAGTACACGTCCCCTGACGTCACACCGCAGAGGAAAAGTACTGTGGGAAACAAAGCTTGTTTACAAACCTGATTTGTTAGTTGGTAATTGCAGAAAGTAAAAATGTTGCGCATTCGTAGATTTGCACGTAAGGGTCAAAAAAATATTAGTTTCAATTTCATGGCTAAGATACGCAAATACATAAGATTGTTTACCTGAAAAAGCGGCAAATTCCAAACAAATAATCAATTTTCTTGACGTTCATCTCATCCGGGACATGTGAAGCCAAACAGTTAAATGTAGGTTATGTTCGGCTCCGGTATCCATGTAGATAGCAATTGTATCCCACACCTGACTGAAGCTCCGCCTCTTTTCAAGTCGTCCATTATGTCGGTAGCTGGCCGTTGTGAAATTAGCGTTCTGATATTTTTATATCAGTATGCACATATGCGACTGTAGTTGTCTTAAATGTTTATGGTTGCGAATAATCATGTTTTCGATTTTACGCAGTTGAGCTAGTTTTAGTTTCGTGTATTGCCGGCGCAGATGTAAAATCTCACATGTCTTTTTTTAACCGTCGGCTGAAGAATTTAGGACAGAACATTCATTTTCAGTATAAATAGTAAAAGTTGCTGTGACATTCTGCTGCGCTGAATTCGCTTACAAAACTATTAGCTATAGCAGACTGAAACTATCCAAACTTTTTATTTTTAGTACTTCCTTTTTCACCCACTCTTCTGGATGTAGCATGCGATTTTTTCATCTACACAGCTCTCTGACGATGTATTTCTGTTAAGATAAGGTCTGGTATATTTGAAAGTGTATAAATCATATGTTGACTTGTTGAACATTATATAGTAGACGAGTAGGTCTCATATTGTTGGCGAGAGCACCAGGTACTGTACATGTAAGTAAGAAGGGGGTTGTTTGGCGGGGCTAGTATTTGTAACGGTCGTGACGGGGCGTAGGCGCATCGTGCCGCGGCTGGAGTCACGTTTAGGGCGGGCGCGAACTTCGCCGTAGTTCCCCGCTCGGCCGACAGGAAGCGGCACCGGCACCGGCGTATAGGAGGCGCTGCCGGACAAGACCTCATTAGCAGTGGGCGTGTCCACGTGCGCGCCCCGCCCCCTCACAGGGCTAACTAGGTCGCGCCGGGAGAAAACACTGCCCTTGCATCACGAGGCGTGGGCGAGTGTGTGCTTGGCCCAGGTGTGGCTCCACCTATGACGTCAGACATATCACGCTGTGTCCACAAAACAATCCCCTGCTTTATATTCAGTTCGTGATTACCTAAAACGAGGTGAATTGAAATAAAATTAGAACAATTCCTTGCTTGCACCTATACCCTTTAATAATTTCAATAAATTTAGATATTGTGACGAATAATTTGCTTTAGAATTAAGTCTCTGTTTACCTCGTATTAAGGTATTGAAACTATGAAAACATGAAACAGTTCTTATTGTAATCAAAATTGTATAGACTGTGTTATATAGATAGTCTGATCAGCACTAACAATAGAACAACAATTTTATATTGGTATTAGGCTATAAAAATTTAGTAAAATGAAATTCGTGCATGGCAATTCTGTCTACCCTACCATGTTTTTATAACAAACTGCGGAAACTTTGGGATTATCTTGAAGGAAAAATAAGTGACTAGGGCTTTAAAAGTGCTTACTTTACTGTTAGTATCCATTACTAGGAGTAATGCATTAGTTTAACATAGCATTTCCACTCTCTGGAGATTTTATTCAGTTGTAGATGAAATATATTTACGCAATGGATATTATCAATATCATACGTGTTAATGAATAATGAAATTCGTTTCTAATATAATATGATCCATTAATTACAATTCAACATAAACCTGTTCTACATATGAACACTGTATTGATGTGGATGTGCTCTCTGCAAACGTTAGCACAGAATTTATGTATTGTTTCACTTGTTGGAGTGTTTTTCTCAGTCACACCTTTTCCTAAAGAAATAGTGAAAAGAGGCGAGGTGATATTAATTAAAGACTTTTATGCCAGAGTTTAGATGTTAGAAATGTCCTGTATGCAGTGCCGCAATAGTACAAGACACGGCGGCTTGCTGAAGACAAATAACGGTAGTTCTGTGCTACCTCCAGTTCCATCAGTGAATGACTCGTAATTTATGAACGTTTGCTTTTCTTGGCCTTTCGTGAATTTACTTACCAGTAGTTTCCTGTGCTTATTCGATCACAGTAGTTAATGTGGTACGAAAATCTATTCTAAAGTTATTAATTTAAATTTGCCGGTTTTTGTAAGCCAATATGGAAAAATAAAAAAAAAAATCCGCTGTCCGAGACAATAGTTTTTGCCAACTTGCTGAGCGAAAATTTTTCCCACGTGACGTATTTTATGGCGCAATATCTGGCCTCGAAATCTCGCTTACGTAACTGCGGCGCAAGATATTACGCTTAAATGATGTTTCACTCTTAATGTTTGCCCTTAAAGTTCGCAAACACCACTATCCAGAATTTTGTTTTAATTTTTTATATCGTCTTCCAAACAATTTTACCATTGATGTTTTTAACATTCATTTATATATCGTGTACTCTTTAGTAGTAAATAATTCAGTATAAGATATTAAGCGTGTTAACATTACTTTGCCGTGGAAAATGATGAACTACAGGAAGAATGTGTTTGCCTACGTAACGTACTGTGATTGACCTTCAGGTGTTGTAGAATTAGTGGCCATTTCCAGAGGCGGCCTTCACTTCATCCTTGCAGCTAATTTTGTCGACGTGCGCTTTTCAGTCGTCCTTCCTTATTAACTTACTGAGCCTTCCAACCTCACTTTTGTTCTGCCATGTAGTTTGTTTAATGAGATGTTTAGGTTTCCTGTTTCCGTGTAAATTAAAGTTTACCTTTTCGACTGATATATAATGACAATCACTTCAGGGTGTGCAAGTGAGAATATATCGTAATTTTATATTTTTAAGACATTATATTAGTTTTGTAGACGTTACTTGGGAGCCCATTTTCCTTTTACAAAACATAGCTCTGGCAGTTTTCCCATAATGCCATTTCAAAGTCAAAATCTGTATGTTATTCGTTCTTATCAACAGTGAAAACAAATCATATTGAAATTAAAAACATTCACATTAAAACTACATATCACGGCCTACGTTTGATGTGTGTAGAAACTTAATAAAACTTCTTAATACGAGAGTTTGGCAATAGGTTTTTTATATACGTCGTGCAGTAGTCTTGTGACATTGTGTAGTTTCAATATGAATTGTTTAATTTCAGTATGTTATTTGATTTTTGCAGTTGAGGAGAACATGGTGTTTGGTGCCAGCCAAGCTGTGAAGAAATTTCACGAAATTTCCTAAAATTGACAAAATTTTTTAACTTACGATAATGTAGCAATACTTAACTAAACCAGGTGCTCCACTCCCAGCCCTGCCGCATACGCCCGCCACTGCGTCCTGTGCTGTTCAACGCCTTTGTGACGATTAAGAAATGCTTAGTTGCAGTCAACGTTACATTTCATTAAATTATATGTATGCCTACTCTACTTCGTTACACGTTTGTAACCTTGGCCGGCACCGACTCTAAAAAAACAATAACTATATGTTACTGCCTTAATAAATTATTGTATTCTAAATCGTCTAAAAATAACTTAATAATTTTTTTTTTTACCTTTTATTGCAATTTTTTTGAGAGTAGATTGGTTTGAAGTCGTTATTTTTTGTTAAAAAATGTTTATCTTCAGTGTTCTCTGCGTAACGTCATCTATTATTTCGTCTTAGATTCTTAAATCATAGTTGCGAAGTTATCTTTAGACCACGGTTCCGTTCGTAATAATTTAAGCAAGAACATACATACACTTGATAATAGTTACAGACACGTTCGGAGATAAACAGCACCATAACACTTAACTGTATTTAACGGTTTCTTCGTAATATCTTGCACAGATAGTATTATTTCAGTTAGGAAAAAAATTGTGAGATAAAGCGAAAACGGGCAGCGAAGTTTGAATCGTAAGTAATTGGTTTATAGATATGAAAGAATGTTGTGTGTGTACGCTGTATGATTATAAGTGAGTATAAAAATCAATGTAAGTATAGACAACTCGATAACTGGACAATACAGGCACTAATATTCCAAAAGTATCCGTTTTCATGTTGGACGGATTGGGTTTTTGCGTCACTTTTTAGTGTGTCCTGTCTTTAACCACTCCACCTTTTTATTCTGCTCTTGTTTCACACGTAGAGTAATTTCTCAGCTGAGATAATATTTCGATTATAGCATTATGTATGCTGAGAGAAATATAGGTAGCGGTGAATGTGTTCAGTGGCATTTGAGAGAGAGAGAGAAAGAGAGAGAGAGAAAGAGAAAGAGAGAGAGAAAGAGAGAAAGAGGGAGAGAGAAAGAGAAAGAGAGAGAGAAAGAGAGAGAAAAAGAGAGAGAAAGAGAGAGAGAAAGAGAGAGGGAAAGAGAGAGAGAGAGAAAGAGAGAAAGAGAGAGAAAGAGAGAGAAAGAGAGAAAGAGAGAGAGAAAAAGAGAGAGAAAGAGAGAGAGAAAGA
>PNEQ01063876.1:0-13015 GCA_003012365.1 Medauroidea extradentata | reverse complement strand
TAAAGTATTCTAAAACGTGATTAAAGGGTTTTTCGAAATTTACTCTCTTAAGTGGTGAAAAGACCTTGAACTTGTTTTAGATAAATCCTCGATATCTATCGAACCCGTCGAGATATACAATTAATTTTTTCTTCAGGATGATGATTACAGAAATTACCGCAAAACAGTTTTCAGATTTTTCGAAATTCGATTTCTCAATACTGTGCAGGGGTGATATGTGTTTTTTTTAGTGAATGATTGATTTTAATTTAACTAAACGGGCTAGCGATGTGACTTACACTTCAGTTGGATACTTATACAAATGTCTAAGATGTAAATTTTAAATATTTTGAAATTCGACACCCAAAAGGGCGAAAAAGCACAAAATTTGTTTTCCATCAACCCACGATATCTATCTAACCTGTAGCGATATTGAGGTGGTGTTCGCGTCAGATTGATGCTTACGTAAATATTTTAAAAAATATGTATGTATTTTTTTTATTTGTAAGAAACGTAATTATTAAGAATAAAACTTAGTTGGTCTATAATCAAGGCAGACGATCCGAAAAGCAGGAACGAGCAGCGAGAAACAACCTATACAGGAGTTTCACTACAGTAACCTATCGAGACGTAGTGTTGTACAACCTCTATGAGCCCAGGACACAGATATATATATATTTTTTTCAATAAATTTTATTTTCATGAATTATTTCGACGTTACGTGACACAGTTGTTTGTCACTCATGTCTTAATTCCGGCAGGTTCTGGGCTCGAATTCCGTTAAAAGCTGCGTGCAAACGTTCAATTCTGACACACAAAAACTACAAGGCAGATCGAATTAGTGCAATTTACATGTAGTCTTTAAAAGGGGTAAAATTGCAGTTCGCTTTCCACTTAGGTTCCTCTACAATATCAGCTGACATATCGTCGGTATACTGCCAAAAAGTGATTAAGTCATAAATGCTATTTCGTTTAAAAACAGTAATAAATTGTAGATATTAACAAAAATGTGGTATGTTACTATACTGTGACACAACAGTACGAAACGACGAATATACTTTAAACTTGGGCAATTGTTCGTGAACAACATATACATATTCCTAGCATTTTTATAATTTTATCTAATTTTGACATTCTCACTTTTGGCAGTAAACCGACGACATATCATCTCACTAATCTCAGGTTTGGGGCACCAAATACGTTTCCGCGAAACCTTAACTCTCTGAAACATTGTATTGTCAATAAAGTTAAAGTGAATATTTTGACAATATGTAATTGAGGGAACCGTCACCAATGGTTGTGCACAGGGTAAACAGATGTTTCTCATTCGATTAACCTCTTACCTTAGATGTCTGTAACTACCATAGAACTTCAAATTGGCAGTTTTATAAATAAGGGCCAGGCGAAGTCGCTGTTAGTGGCAGGGACAAATTTAAGACTGCTTTTCGCATGGACAGCTATAGCTACTTATCCTTCTGCAGAATTAGTTCAACTAGCCGCTTGGACATTCTAACACTTGATGACTGAAGTACCAATCTTGTGTACAAAGAGGTTTTTCAATTAAAGTAAATATTATCAGTTACGAATAATACTCGCGAGCAAAGCCGCGGGGGACTGCTAGTATTTATATAAAATACAAATACACGAATAAAATATCTTGTAATGACTGCTCTACGGACGTTGTATTTACCAAAGTATTTTTCATAAAGTACGTATGATCATTTAAATTTCCGCCTGAAAAGCTTGACATTCATTCTTCAATATCCTTGTGATTGTCAACACCTGGCCACGTGACTGAGATAACCAACCCTACTCCAGCGAGTGAATTTTCGAACGCGCCTACTGACTGGTACATAGCGCAGTCGGCAAAAGTAAACTGAGACACTAAGACACTGGCAACTTATAACACAGCGCTTATTTCATTTCCGATTCGTTATAGTTTCTTTGCCCGGTCCATTCCCGGCAAACAATAAGTGACTAACGGTTATATATCGGAACACTGATTTTTTCAAATGTTTCAATGCCTCGTGTGCACGCACATCTGTGTAGCTGTGCTTCGTGTAGGTTGGCAGCGTGTCTTTGTATAGATGAGTAATTTACTGGACTGAGCCAATCAGAAAAGATTACCGCAACACCACACATCTGTGATTAGCGAGTAGAAGGCCAAGATATTGACAGTTACAAGTAGAGACACGGACATTTTGCAAGATTCATTTGATAATACGTTGGATTTCAATCTCCTGTACTCGTTATTTACTTTCGTGATTGGGTCACTGTTGCTGAAATTCTTCCTTGAGGACTGTGAAACAATAACAGACCTGCATGCAAAACCCATTGCTACTATGTCATTTGTACTGCTGGCAACTGACAGGAGCAGCCATTTAACTAGTAGCTGAAGACAGTGTGCATATAGTACTGTGGAGGCTAGCCGGCTTGTCGTTGAACCCGCGATGTATCCAAGTCTCCACTTATAAACATCCAATCAGTGAGCATGGACCTGAACTCCAGGTGTGCACGGAAGACATAAAAACAAAATGGTACAAGAATATTTTCGCAACAATCTCGTTGCTCTGACAATAAGTAAAAAAAAAAAATTATTTGATAAGTTCATTTGCATAATCAGGATAAAACAAATAATTTAAACTCAGTTTTCCTCCGATGCAAGTACAAATTATATAGAGCACGTTACGAACATACGCACTGTATTTTTGCAAGAACAACCTTTGTACTTTTCCGAGTAATTTCTTTGGCGACTGTGTTCCAAGAATTTTCCTTGTAAACGTACATACAACACTTTTATAGTGTATGCTAGGTCTGCTTCCCGTTATCAGATATAAATTTAAAACGTGTTTTTGACTAAATAACTCGATATATTCATATTCGCACACTTCAACCATGATTTACAGCAATCTGTGTGGTTAGTGTGTGTTTGTCACTCGACCACAGCGGAGCAAAAGTAGAATCCTTCCTTCCGTGCAAGTTGCAGGACCTTGCGCCAAAAATAAGAACATGCTCTATTGCCTAATTTCTAGAGGCCGAAAAATTGTGCGTGTTCACAGACCTGTAGGCACGTGTGTGTGCTCTAGTATACAGCAGCTGTTCATTGTTCGCTCGCTGTCACAGCGATACCACTCTACTCGGCCTGTATTTAGCAGCTTCTTTATTATTAGCTCAACGACCTCCAAGAGGTGTCAAATAAGTAAACAGCCAACTGCGAATTTAGCACAAATCTATAGTTGTTTGAGTCCTAGCTTGTGCTCAGATCAAAACGTGAATTCTTCATGTCTGTACTCATTTCGCTTGAGATCCACTTTGCAGTAGAGATTATCGCATGAAACGTCGCCATCTTGCATTAGTTTTACATTCCTCTTGTGCCGCGGAAATGCTGATTACCTTTTTAAAAGTAGTTGAGTTAAAATTTGGAACCAACCTTAGAATTATTCGTTCTCAGTAGACAATACTCAACATTATTCTTGCAAACAAAACGTGTGGAATGCCTTTGTGACTTTCATATCTGGACATATTGAGCAGTAACGGCAAGCAGCTGTCACTAGATAGAGGCTAACACTTCTTATTTTTAGTGAGTCCCAGCATCAGTGCCAACCTTAAATATTTACTACTAGATCAAATTTTGTATTCGACAATTCGTCGTCTCAAGCAGTAAGCTGTTATCGTAAAGTTCAACACGTAATTTAAAAATATGTAAGTTATTTAAAAATGAGACACATAGGAAAAGTTAGGTTGGCCAAAATGGGTAGCGTGGCTTGGCTGGTCTTAGAGGCTAACGAATGTCGTGTTTTTATTCATTTTTAATGCGAAAATAAGTGTATATTTGTGTTTTTTTGTGTTTCTATCTACTTAGGTAAGTTACAAGGTTGTGATAAAAGTGTTTAGTTCAGTTTAAGTTATCGTTCGTGCTTACTTATTTCCACGTGTGTTGTACTTTGTACTCGTTGACAAGAACTTGTCGAATGGCAATTGCAGTTCGCTACGAAATACTTTTAATATGTGCGAGAGGTGATAGATTATCCAAACTGGCTTTTGTTGCGAACTAATTTTACTATGCAATTAATTCTTTAAACACTTTTATCCCAATTTTGCAACATTTTCCCGCGTAGTTTAGAAGCGGTGAAATAATGCGCCACATGTTTACACGTGTGTTGTTATAAGCCATCCTCTCCTCAGCCGGCCGAAAATGCAATAAAATTAAATCCAAAATATAAAAAATTCCCGTTCGAAAGAAATTTTGAACAGTATTTTTGCATTAACGTTAATAAAACAGTACGTTATTACATTTGGATGCTGCCCTGCGAAATATTAATATTTTGTTAAGCAGTAAAATTTGTTTAGAGTATGTGGTTCGTGTTGATACTGGGACTAATCAAACTCCCCCCCCCCCCCACAACACTCTACAATCGACCATGCTATAAGAAACTCGTGGTAACATGTAAGTGACATCTCTGTCTCCCTGTGTGCTTGTAAGTAGCGGGTATAGACTTCATTGGCTCGTGAGCTCTGTGAGCCTGTAAGTGACGTCATTTACGTGTGTATCAGCTTTACACGAGGTTGGTAACACTGCCGTGGAACTTGTAATATTGAGAAGTATACTCGTTATAAGCCTCGACATTCTCGGTCAGCAGGAGACATTTGTTTGTAGTCAAGTCCACTGTCAGAAAATAATACAAAGAACACTTACAGTTTATTTGAACAAGGAACGTACTGGCATACTTTTGTGGTCAACTGTACATCACAATTTGTTTCGCCTGTGTACCACGGCATCTTAATGAGAATGAGAGTTTAGGTTCGAATAATTTCCGCCCGGCGTCAATCTGTCACCCGGTCCTTCTGTTTACGATAATTAACTACCGAGTCAGTCATGTGGTTGCATCGCTTGAGATAAATCATCTTATCGCTTCGATTAATTTACGATAAGCACAAACAGCTGCTAGTCACGAGAATTTTTTAAAATGTCTATGTGCAACGTAACTTGCGAGACGAAATACAAATACTTGAACAAGATTCACTGATAAGGTAACCACCTATGTGTGACAAAGCTCTAGAAGTCCCTGGTTTATCTACCTCGTTATAGCGAGTATTATTATAACTATAGCCGCGGTAATACCAACATTCAAGAAACAATACTGTTGCTGTGTGGCGCTGAAAATATCTCTAGAGGGCGGTAAGAAGGGCATAAGTCATATAAAATATAATGGCACGTACGTAATTCTTCCTGTTTAGTTAAGGTGGTGCGAAGGCCAAAGAAACGTGTTAATATAACGAGAATTGTGCCCTATTGAACGCCTGCTAATAGCTCTAAGAAAAACACAATTCTGAATGGGTAATAATTCAACTTATGCCCTTTTTACCGCCCTCTAAAGATATTACGTTTGGTACTCTGTCGTTATTTTATACTAAACAATGAAGGCGTAATATATATATATATGTATGTAAAATAATTGCAAGGTACTAAATGTTCCATTTTCTGTAGCATTTATAAAAATGTGAATTTGTAAAACATTAAATTTTCCGTGCGGTACCTACAGGAAGAAACGTTGGGAGTATAGGGACAACACGCCGCTCTGTACAATGTCTTACATTACTTCATTAAATATAGATGGTTCTAAGGGAACTTGTACATATTCAGTACAATGTCAGGCAACATTTTTTGTTCTCAAATGAACGTTAGATGTTCATTGGTCCATAAAATAATAAACATGGACCTGAAAGATTAGCTTCTTCTTTCGAGTACAAGCTAGAACTCAAACAACTGTGAGTTCGGATCTCTTTTGCAATTGGAACTTTACTCATTTGAGTCATTTGACACTCCGTGGAAGGCTCTGAGCCAATGACAAACAAGGAAGTGAATACAGAACCAATCAAGTAGCATCACTGTGCGGGTCACTTAGTACTTGTTGCCAACTTGTGTGCACGAATGTTCTTGGAGGATAACTTACAGGCCAGCCAACCTTCCAGTTTGAAATAATTACCGGCACGAATTTTTCGCGGAAATAATTTTTTGGCCCAGTTTGTTTCGAAGCCTTACGTGCACGCCTGCAGTTCTGCTTCTTAGTCTGTGATTGGACGTTTTATCTTGCATGTGTCTTTCGACTCTACAGATAAATCACAGACGAGTCGGGCTTCAGTAACATTATTCTGATTGACAGAGTACAATGACAGATATCACGCTGGCAGTATCCATGAATAGAAAACCTGAAAATTTCGCGAATTAATTTGAGAATTCGCTATACTGGAAACCCTTGAACAGGTTTTTTAATTTAGTGATTGGATCACTGCTACAGAAACTGGGGCTTGCTGACTCAGAAGCAACAGTTGAACTGTATGATAACACTCAACTGACTCGCGCGCTATCTTGTCACGTGTACAACTGTCCACTAGCTGGACCAGCAGACAATATACAAGTAACTGAGGACATAGTGTATATAGGACTGTGCAGTCTAGTCTGTTGGTCATTGAACCCCGCGACATATCCGGATCTCTAACAATGAAACAAAGCAGCAGATGTGCACGCACAAACTGCGGCAAATTTATTTCCGCGAAAAGTTTAATAGTAAATATCGACCGGCGGACAGCGCGTTCATACAAGTATTCTACTTGCGTTGTTGCAGCCTTGGTTCTGATTACAGGATAGGTTGGCAGCCCTCGCCAACCACCATCCTGGAGGGACAGCCTACACATGAAGTAGCGGCGAATTGGAATGCCCCGAGTAAACCCGCTGGACAATGGCAATGTATGCCGCTTTTCCACATGCCCCGCCCCGTGGATCGAACCTGATCTCCTGTGTGGGTGACGACTGGTATGACCACTCGGCCACCGCTACTCCCTTCAATCATCCATAACAACAAACTGTAAATGTCTTGCATTGACAGACTTACATATTCTAGCCTACAATAAATACAAAATTACAATTTCGTAAATATAAACTTGTTCCAGTGTCGCTGTTAAAAAAAACTGTATTAGTTTTTGGAAGCACGAAAAGAAAGAATTTTAACCAGAAGGGATGAGATGATCAATGTTCTACTCTGTTCTTCGTTCTTACTGCCTACGCACGTCTGTGCTGACGTCATATAACGTAAACAGTACACAGGGAAAACTGACTAGTACATTCAACCAAATGTACGTTCGTATATGGCGTAACAGATTTTTTTAGACCAACACAGTTTTTGCTGTCCGGAAAAAAAAATATAAAACACGTCAAACAGTAGCTTTGTTGTTCTAACCGACCTAATGCATATCTAAATAAACCCATCTGTCGAGATAAATGAATCTACCAGACAATGAAATATTTGGTTAAATCAACCGTCACATGCTTGTTTGGCCGTGTATATGTATACATACACACACGCCTACGCACATAGTTGACTGTAGCAAACATCTTCCTGTGTGTAGGTTCCCACCAAGGAGAGAATGTAGGTGACAGTGCGGCGATACACGAGGACTTGTGTTGTATGTAATACAGTGTATGTTCGTGTTGGAAGTTGGAACACAATCGCTGCTGCTTGTCCGCGCAGTTACGAACTTATCACACACGAGGTTCAGTGACCCCGGTCGACGTCACTAACTACTATTCCCGTGCACTGACAAACGTTTCTCTACACTTTTACAAAAATATTAATAACTTAGAAACAGAACTCAAAAAACATTTTTTGTTCCACCTGACAATATGGCGGACGTAACTGAATTGTCTATTGCGTGTTTTGTATCATTTTTTTGTATGTCAAGTCAGGCGTTTTGCCCTTTACATATCTGTCATTTTTTTCTTTTACCAATTGTTTAACCTCTTCATGCAGTATTTAGATTTCACTCGTTCACGTATAATGTTTTTTTTTAAACTAGGAAACTCATTTTCAGTGCTGTACAATGCCAGAAGCTGAACACACTCTCCCATGAGTGCTGCTTACTGCCTGGTGCTGACATAGCCTACATTTGTTTGTGCTATTGACGTTTATAAGAATTAACGACTAATGCTTTTAGCGGAAATGTTTTTGCACCAGTGTTTGAGTGTGTTGCAAGCACATGTGGAGCTCTGCTTCGATGATATAGGCAGCGTGTATTTGCGTAGCATATATGCGTCATGTGTTTGACTGAGCCAATAAGAACGAAGTTACTGCGGCACCACACGTCTGTGATTAGCGGGTAGACAGCTGATTGGAATTGTGTTTATTTGTCGGGTCAAAATTTTCTAACGCTGCAACACCTGAAATGAAAACTCAATATGTAAATTTCCGAGAAAAAAACATCTCTGTGTGGTCAACATTTAATGCTGTCAACATCATGTGTGAACGTATGTTTAATGAACTGAGGAAAGGGTTATTTTATTATTTTATTTTTATTGAGCTGTACGTGTCGTAATCAGCCAGGCCATTAGATACAATTACATACGTCACACAAGTGAGAGGGTGAGAGATTTTGGCCAGCGCTCAACAACGGGGTCTTTATCGTTGGTGAGGGGTGACGTGAGGTGAGTATAGAGCGGCGCCGGAACGGGAGATCCCCGAGAAAACCCGCTGACCAATAGAATCGTCCGGTACGATTCCAGCATGAGAAAATCCGGGGACCGACCACCAACAAGGCACTCAACATTTTATTACACATATTATTCGCGTTGTAAATCCAATACTGCACACTTACAAAGCAATAAGTGACTATCTTAAGGGCATGGACCCGAATTTCTTCGCATTCAACGACAATTATTTTTTAAAACATAAATGGGAGCCAATATCGTAAAATCGCTTCGTAACTTTGTTATGTCTGATTTAAACTGCATACTCTAATTTTGTCGAGCCAGAAGACCGCAAAATAGTTGCTAATTAGTTAATTAACGAAATTTCCTTTTAATTGATAAATTAGCTATTCTCATCATACAGTTTGTCTCGAAAAATTACATTGCATAGTAAAACCAATTTGCAATAAAGTTACGAAGCAATTTTACGATATTGACTCTCGTATGGATTTTAAAAAATAATTCTCTCTAAAGTCGAGAAACTCGGACCCAAGCCCTTAATATATAAAACACTAAAAACTCGCCTTCAAATAACATGTTTTAGTAATTATAAAATATAAAACACAGCATTTCACACAACCAATACGTGGTAGGCCTAATGGACAAATATAATAGAATCGAAACGACCTGGCTCACAAACCCAAGGAGCAAAATGTTTTATCGTATTACATGTTTAAACGAGAACTGTTTGTTATCTTATAATCCTTATAATTTAATCTTAAATGTGTGCAACTAATACAATCGTGCACATGAATTGAGTAAATATTACCGAAAAAGTGATTTCAATCCATTTTGTTGTATTTTTCGGAGTCATACCAATGTTGGTAACAAACAGTCGTTAGAGCTCAATAAGGAGATCGTAGGCCCTATCTAGTGTCAGACCCCTGGTCCAAGCTGTGCAGTTCTAACTGGGCCTGTTGTAGAGAGAAACAATCTTGCAAATAAGCTATAACCGTTGCCGATACAAAACATTCAGTGTTATATACAGCATGTTGGAGCCTAGCAGACAGTCAACTATTCCCGCGATTTTCCAGTGTCTCTAATAATGGTTTATCACGGGAAGACTTGACTGTTTGCTGGATCTGAACACACGTTCAGCTTACCAGTAGATGACTGGCTTTCGCTTGTACTATTTGACTGAGCCAGTAAGAATCCTGATATTGTAATATTTGATGCCTGTTATTGGTCTGCAGGCAGCTACGTTATGTCAGAAGTATAGCATAGAAAATGAAAGTGTTTTCGAGGGTATGTTTTGTACCAGCATAGCCGTGAAAACGCTGTAGTTTCTTGCAAGCATGTATAATTGGGTGATATACGCCTGACCAACAACATGCACCCAATATTACACCAGCAGGATTCTTATTGGCTCAGTGAAATAGTACAACAGCTCAACGTACATGATATTATAACAAGCTCCAGCAAACTGTCAAGTTTTCCCGCGATAATTCTCCATGTGTACTAGTAACATGCTTACTCCTCAGTCCGCCAGGCTAGTTTCCTGCACTATAGTGTTCGGTTGGTGTGGAGCTGACTGTCAGTCTCCAGCATATTTCATAATACCTTTAGCTGCGAGTATGGCAACACTGTAACTGCGGGACTGACCGCTGGCAGGCGATCACGTGACCTACCACCATGGAAACATGCTCGCACGCCATCTTGTTCTGCACGCACATACACACACACACACACCAACAAAACAAAGAATGTAAAAAACCATACCTGTCATTTATTTTGGCCTTAATATTTTCTCCATGTGTATAGTACACAGATTTATCATTTTGCAAAATTTTTTCTTCTAATTTTGAACAAAAAAATCGATTGTCAACACATTTAAATGTTTGTTTTCAATGGTTGTATAGAGCCAGTGGTTTTTGGCGATAGGCCTAATATTCATGGTCAATGATTGGATATTTAACTCCCACCTATCCTGGTGTCCTATTGGCAAATAACAGGCGTGTGTTGTTGCAGTAACAGTATTGTGATTGGCTTAGACAAATGAGAGTCGTCGCTACTAATAACCATGAAGCACAACTGCAGCTGTGCACATAAGGCAGTGAAACAAACTGAGGCAAAATTCTTGGCGCGAAAAGTACGTGGCCCTAGTTGTAAACTTTGGGGCGTGATTCTTTATCAAAAATGAGGCACAGTTTCAAAATGAAATTTTTGTCTAGCGCAATTCGCAAGGCAAAATTTCACAGTTGAAAATTCAATTTTAAAACTGCATTTCGGCAAAATATTGGAAACGACGAGGAGTTAAGTTTAGTTTAAGTTCTGTGTACTATGATTATTGCTACTTGATATTCAACACATCAAGAAACCACTGTGTAAATCTCTCCCCTTCTTGAAAATAACAGGGGTGGTGACCATCTCATAGAGTAGAACTGTAGTGTAGTTGGGTTTTACAAACATGTCACGTTACCTTCTTGAGCAGTACTGTACATACCAAGTACTTCTACTCGGGTACAGAGGAGCGGATGTGTGCAGGCGGTGTTGTGGCCAGCCTGGAAGATGACTGGACCAGCAGGTCTGCACCGAGCTGTCTCGTGACCAACTACACTCGTGATCAACATGTGTTATATATGGACATGGAGTGTAGAACCTGTTTGTTACACTCACATGACTAGACATTATACATCCTAGGTAAGCCGCTAAGCCAGTCTCTTACACAATACAATACACGTGCAATGTCGCTTATACACACAACAAGCTGAAGAAATCACATTACAGCTCATGTTAAATATTCGCCACCGGCTAGGAATATCAATTGTTTTAATATTAACTAAACCGTTTTTGTATAATCACGCCATTGAGTACGACTGTTGGTGTGTAAAAAAACTATGAAACAAGAAGCCAGTATAAGCAGAGGTGCCAACCATTTACCAAAGCTTTCAGTAGTAATTTTGCAAAAAATCCGTAGTTTTCAGTAAATTTCCGTTGCGAACGACCGTAAATAGCCGTATAGAAATAATCGTAAACGCACCGTAAGAAATTGTCAAGTTCCTATCACTCGTACGGTCTTACGGCGTCTAGGCAGCGGTACGATGTATTGTAGCATGCACCGCTGAAAATATTTCATACATTTTTACTGTTATTTCTTACGGTGATTGTAGCACGGCCTTTACATGTGTATACACGATAACGTTAACTGTTCGCCGGCAACGTCAGCATTTGTTGTTGAATCTACAGCATCGCTTATTTACATATATATCTTTTTCCCTCGAAATTTATAACTCCGAAAATGATTGCCGTTTTTTTTATCGTAAATAGGACGGCGGCATCTTTACCACCGTGTTTACACTGAAGTCATATTTACACGATTCACAAAACACTTGTTGTTGAGATATATCTGAAGCACCGAAACATGTCCACACGCGTGAATATTCTGAACAATACTAGTATGGACAAACACGCTTCATTTTCCATATCCACTCCACCCACGACTCGATTCGACTGCTTGAGTCAACATCAACAACTAATCGATAAGTTGGAAGTCTGCGGCCACACCCGAAGTCATATGAACTTGTAATAAGTTCTTGCCAACATATTGTAATATACAGACAACTCCGGAAAGGAAAGAATTTGTATCCCGAAAGACAGCAAGAAAATAAAAATAGAGTAATAACAACAATGCAAATTAATTCAGGAATGGAATATAGCCGTTGCACGGAGAAATACAAATAAAACAAATACAGCAAAATAAAAACACAGTAAGTTGAAAAATGGCGACACAAATGAACGACAGCAACGATGCCAACACAAATGACACGGATGGATGTGACCACAGCTGGCATAACAAAGACAAGCTGGCTTCCTTCGACAACACCAGAAGCGACGTTTTGATAACTGATAACCTGTAACTTAGATAACTTTAGATAATTATTTTGTACATTTGCCAATTAAAAGACGTAGAATGTGTTACGATGCACAGTTTAAGTAAAACCACATTATTAAAATGGCTTTCTTTCTTTTGACTTGGAGAAATTTTATTTTGTTTAAAAATCTCATACATTATTCACAAAAAATTTAGTTATTGAAAGAAATCCATTAATATTTATAGTCACAATCTTGTCGCGAAAAAATATTTTGTACAGTTTTGTTTTAGTGCCTTACATGCAGAGCCGGTGGTGTTTGGCGAAAATAAATATGCATCACTTTGTTTCAATGTCTTATGTACACGTCTACATCTCTGCTTCACGGTTAATGATTGGATGTTTTAAGGGATACAGAAAGGTAAGACGCCGAGCGGACGACTAGAATACTCAATATTCAATAAAATCTAAAATGCTTTTTAAAATTCTATGAGATTTTTTCGCCGTGCAGATATTTCGTGAGCGGACGTTCATGTAAAAGCTCTACGCCGTGTAGATATTTCGTGGCCGGACGTTCATGTAAAAACTCTACGCCGTGTAGATATTTCGTGAGCGGACGTTCATGTAAAAGCTCTACGCCGTGCAGATATTTCGTGAGCGGACGTTCGTGTAAAAGCTCTACGCCGTGTAGATATTTCGTGAGCGG
>PNEQ01063875.1:0-12989 GCA_003012365.1 Medauroidea extradentata | reverse complement strand
CAAGCACATGAAATGTCTAGTTTTCATAATTGAAGGAGTTATTAAGTTATAGTTTTCGGAATAGTTATTTAATCGTATCAAAATGATATGCCGATGCGGGTCTGAAGATATACGTAGGCCTACTTCGCGTGTGTTAAAAAATTGCGTCTGCATTTAGACAAGCTGAACTCTAATGTAGTCTTAAGACGTCTCACATGCGATATTGTTGGCATTTTATCTACGAGTCGGGTTCTTATTAATCGTGAGGAAACACAGAGGGAACGCAGTAAGAACAAATGTACAGAAACTGAGATTGTAGGAAACTAACTTGCCGTGAGTGGTATTCATTGCTTGTGTATTTAACGAGTACCTTCACATTGTAGATAACATCTTTAGGTTGAAAGTTTTTTACAACACACTTTATTGGCTACATTACTGCTTGCCATGAAACGCAGAGCAATTTCTTAATACATGTACATCAAAAGTCCTATACCTTTGAGTTAAACATATGATTATTAGCAGGGAAAGAAAGTATAGCGATTTAGCGGGGAAGGGGGTTAAGGAAATTATATTCAGAGCACTGAGCTCAAAACATTGACCGGCCGCCACTGCCATCGGGCAAGCCTTCATAAAAATTTCTATCCGAGTCACACGTCTTTTGTAGAAAGTTATTTTTAAATCATTATTTGTAACCAAAAAACGATGACTTTTCTTGTACGCATTAATTAGTATAATAGTACCTAGATATTTGAAAACAAAGCAACGAGTGGATCTAACTTTTTTCATTTAGATAGACTAGTCCCCTTAGAAGCTCCGAAATTCCTTTTTTTGCTTTTCGAGGTCTACGTTAGGATTATTCATATCATTGGATGCAACTGACTATGCTTTACCTACTCTTAATATACTGAGTAATTCTTCCATAACGCTTTAATAGTGAACTAAATGATGAATTCAAGAGAGTAAATGACAATGCATAACACAGTTACGAAGTAAACAGTAGTTACATAAAACTAGTTCTCATCTACAAAACTAATTTTCGATAAAATAAAAAAATAATACTAAGTGTTTTAAGTTACCGTACTGCATTAATACATTTATTTAAAAAATACTTCTAAATTCCCCTAACTCAAATATTTTCACTACAAATTTAACTAACTACGATTGTTTTCACTATATTCACATTAATTATGCAATGCAGTATGTCGAAAACAGTAGGAAGTAATTAAAATGAAAATAATAAATAAGAAGAGAGAGAGAAACTTATGCTGAAGGAAGATCTTTGGTACTTTTGCGAGCTACTGGGAGTTTCGTTATCCAGTGCCTTGGCGACATAAAAAAATTACGTAATTATTACAAATTAAAAAAAAAAAAAACATGTCAGCTAGGGTGCTTACGAACAATTGCTGCTTATTTTAACTAAGCTTCGTATCAAAATTAAGGTAAAAAGTAAACACCTAAGACCAAACTTATTTTTCCGGTACATTGGGGGAAGCTTAGTTACCAACAAGTTAGAAACTCAGTTTTGGGTTTCTTTTAAAATGTTTATAAATTTTTACATCAATCAACTATCCAAGTGACAGGCTGGTTTATTACACAGCTGCCAAGTTATATTTTCGATATCCCGTTAGTATTTTCAGCTACGTCCAAAAATTTCAAAGCTAACATTTGTTCAGTCAGCGACCAACTTCCAAAGCGGAGTATAATGAATGCTCTTTTCAGACAAGTTATTTTGTTGGTAAGGCTTTCATGCACAAGTTCTCGGAGTTAATATCCAACCACACAGAGCTGCTATAGAAAATTACCTGCACATACAGCACTGGCATTTTCCCACCGGGCCAGGTTTCTTAATACAAACTTCCTAGCTAGTCCGCTGGAGCTAGACCCTGTATAACCCGTACTGTAGCACCGCTATTCAGAAGAAAATCGACACTTTTCACTAACGTATTCTTCCTAGATTATGTAGCCTGTCTCTCTTCGATACACATTTCTTCAAAATGTACGATAAGGTTGCGAAGTGAAACGGAGTAAATGAGCAAACTTGTCGAGGAATGTAAAGCAACACTTTCTCTCGTTCAAAACTTTCTACACTGTAGCTAAAAACCTGCTTCGGGTATGGCTTTGGCTAGCTTCATGTTTCTTATTTCATTGTCGTTCTCTACTTCCCACCTTTCGTACCGTTTAAGCGGGCAAAGTGGAAGGAACCTCGCATTTCATTCTAAAAGTATGCAACTTTGAACAAACATAATAACAATTTAAGTGTTATGGGGTGATTTTAGAGGCGAAGTCATTGCTAATTTCAACGTCGATGGTATCTTACAATACAGTTTATTCTATTTTTCACATGTTCTTTAGATTCTGTTATTTTTTTCAACTAAAGCAGATGTCAAAAAAATGTCTGGCAGTTTTTAGAATGTTTTTTTTTTTTTCGTGATAGCTAACCTATTCAAAGTAGGAAGTTATATGGTTTTCACTAAAAAGTCACTTAGCTAGAATTTCGTTAATTACATAATTAGTTAAAACAGTAGTACTTTCTGCCTTTAAAAAAATCAGCCAACATGGAGAAGACGATTTTAAACAAAACTGCCGGCCAGATTTTCGTTATCTGCTCTTGTTTAGGCGTGAAAAAAAAAATTAATACCGCTAAAAACGTAGAAACTAGAGAGCACTGCCTTAAATTATGAGGTTAAGAAGAACGCTTTTAGTACTGAGCATGGTCTATGAAGGTAGAGGTCTTGACACTGAGGAATAAAATGTGACTCCCTTCTTGTCGCCGAGCGCTAGTAGTAATTTGGTGGAAGATTTGTCTTGTTTTTGTATTTGGCTTAGCTTAAAATGTGAAGTTGTTACCGGAATTGCGAGTATTATATCGAAGAATAAAATGGGAACATAATTTTGTATTTTAACACAATTTCTTTCAACCATAAAATTTAGTTTTTCAATCTTTCACATGTAGATGCACATGTCAACGATTCTAAAATTTTATTGGGCACGAAATGATAGTTTTTGTTCGAATGGGTTACCTAAAACAAAAATACATAATATATTTTTTCAGACTACTTTTATAAACAGTTCCACACATGCCAGTGCATTTATGGACACAGAACATGGATGTACTATATGAGCTTACCTTATTAACATTATTTTATACAAATAATTGCAAAAAATTATAAAACGCGAGATGTAAACAAGACAAATCTTCCACCAAATGACTACTAGCGCTCGGCGACATGAAGGGGTCACTTTCTCTTGCTGGAGAGCATATGCAGTGTCAAGACCTCTTCCTCTTAGACCGTGGTACTGAGCAATGCGTAATATCATCCTGCACCTGTTAATTAAGTTACTACACAAAATAAATATCATGTGCTTGATTATACGAGTGTTTTGTAACCTAACAAGCAGTTTGCTTGTGTGTTGTAAAAATGTCATGCCAATATACCGTAGGATCAATCCTCACATGTATAGGAATAAAGAATGTTACGTGAACATCAGTCTACGTCCGAAAATCAGAGGCACGAGTATTTGGCGTATTGATTCTAGGTCAGGTTGAACGTCAATGATGTATACTTCACTGTTATGGACGCCATTAGTGTGACGTCACACGACGATGCTGGTTACAAACAGATATATCTTGGCACATGTTAAACAATCATATAATTTTACATCCCTAAGAAAAATTGGGTAGATTCTATTGTTTTTCGAAATAAGTGAAATAATAGAAGTTGTGAACATAGCCTAGCAGATAAAATTGCAGCGTACTCGGAGTTATTTATGTGTAAGTTGCGACGAGGTTACTTAACCTAAAGGTAAACTTGCATGTTTGTTCTCGTTTGAATAGTACAAAGTATTTGCAATAAAAGATGGACAGTTACAAAAAGAATGAATTAAGTTACCTAAGTTTATATTTCAATGCTAAACTTTCAAAACAAACATTTGTTTGGAACCAGTGCTCTCGTGTGACATCACAACTAATGGTGTCCATTACTGTGATCGGACGACAGTTGTTCTGATACACATTTGACGACTGCAAACCAGTAATAAATAAGGCAATAAATAGTTGCGAACACACGAGGTACCTGCGTGTACGGTTAGAAGCCAATGAATATTCGACTGTAGCCAGTGCAGGGGCGTAGCCAGGGGGGTGTTTTGGGTGTCCAAACACCTCCCGAAATAAAAAAAATAAAAACATGCATCGTTAAAAATATTATGTCCGGCAAAATTTATGTAATTTAAATCCACTATTTTGATTCCAAACCGGCTTAAATAGCACCAATTTGTTCCCTAAAATCAAAACTTTCCCGGGGAGGGCACCCGCAGTACGTGGTGCAACTGAACACCCTCCGAAAAGAAATCCTGGCTACGCTCGTGAGCCAGTGTGTGTATAGGACTGAGAAGTCTAAGCTGCTACCAGATGAATACGCGAAATAATCGTGCCTCTACCGATAACGCACCGTTTGTACACTAATATTCACAGTACACGAGATACAATATAGCGTAGGTGCTATGAAATGCCATGTAAGCTATACGTTAAACTAAACTAAAAATAGTGTTTGAGGCCACAATTAAAAATATTTATTATTATCACTATTATTATCATTATTATATCGTCACTACGGAGCCAGTAACCGAATGTCAACATGAATGAACATTCAACAAAGTTCGTAAGATTCTACAAAAAGTTCGGCAAATCCATATGCCTCTCTGCTCATTCGTCTCCGTGCCAGATATCTAAGAATTCTTAGTGCATTTTCTAACTTTAAATGCATTTTCTCCATCCAAATTTTGTGAACCTTGTTGAATCAGAATAGTCTTGTGGAAACTGTGTTTACTGTACCTTCGCACATTTCCTGGACACCATAGGGGTAAATGATGTGCTTACTTACCCGACTGTCGCTTTCAAACTCCAGCAAATCTGCAGCAGAAAAATTTAATGTAAAATCACAGTGCATATGAGCAGCATGGAACATATTTGTGCTCCTTTGTAATACAAGTTTTTTTTAATTGCATGCCAATATTTTTGGAGGACTGTCTTCACATTTCTACGGACAAAATCTTATATACACGTCAGTCTGAAAACGTGCCGTTTCTGTACAAAAACTTACGACGCACAGTGCATAGCGAGCGAACAGGATCATATTATTATGGAACGCTACATCGGACAATGCCTACCACCCAATTAAATACGACTCGTCTGGTATAAATAAATAATTTTTGCATTGAAAAAAAAAAACTTTTCAATTTAAAATTAATGTTTTTCAAAATTTCAAAATTCAAGAAAAACCACGATATTATATTATATGTATATGTATGTAATATATATATATATATATATATATATATATATATATATATATATATATATATATATACATAATATATATACACACACCAACACACACACACACCAACACACACACACAACATACAGGACACCTTGTAGTCTACAACACCGTTATTCGCTGTAAATTTCTTCAGCTTGGTATGTTAGTTGGTTTTAGTGGCGTGCAAAAAACCCTAAAATGCAAATTTTGACGTTTAAGTGTCATTGCGCAAAAACTATGAGAAATAAAAAAAGTTCATAAGACCAAAATTTAGTTACAATTTATGTCTAACATAAGAAAAAAATATCTGGTACAACTATAAAAATATGACGTTGAAAACTGATGTATACTGCGTCCTTACGCTGCAGTGATAGGCGTACGGTCATGTTTCATTTAAGGTGTGAATATACGAACCACTCCCTACCAAGGCCACCACGGTGGGTATATACGTGGAAGTTGTACAGATGTTTCCACAGCCTACGGCACCGAGAAACCATCCTACACTGGTAATGTTCAGAATTATTATAATTTTGGCGAATTGAACATTTCACATATAACGACCAAAACTAACGTTTAAAGAAGTTATTTCAAGGTAAAGTGTTTAAATGTGTTTATTTGAGGGTGGGATGGGCCGGGAGAGAGTAGCAGGACATCACAATTTTCTCCCCGTGCGACTGCAAGTACAGATCCACTCCTGATTCAAAATGAATCAAATGTATTTACTTGTTACTAAATAAATACGTTCATGGTTAAATTTCTATCCGGGTTCAACCTGGAGTAGACTGAGAAATCTGGAATAAAATGTTAGTATATTATAAACACACCCGGACTGGTAGTAGTGGGGTAAGATAAGTCGCTGAGGCGGAATGGAGTGTAGAAACGAAATTGAAACGTTAATATAAAATATCAGTAGGACTGAATTTAACGAAGACAAAGCGGTCGCCATTTTGAATAGTTATTTGGTAATGCGAAAGGTTACAACCGTTCTGAGCAAGCAAAAATTTGTAGAAAATTCAAATTTTTAAAATTAAGGTTAATAAAAATGGCTTACGAAAAGAGAAGTTGCGTAAACTGTATTTATTACTAAGCTAGTTACTATTGGTATTGGAATTAAGTTTTCAGAAATGTAATATTTTTCTGATGTATTACTTCATCGATTCTACGCAACTGGTAAATAGACAATACATTGGACTGGTTGATTTTCTAAAAACAACGGGAAGTGTCAAGTAAATTCCAACCAAATTACACAAAAAATATTTCTCTCTTTGTTTTTGCAAATCACTTATTTAAAAGTCTACTGTTTGTAATAAACATGTCTCTTTTCAATGTTAAGTCAGAGTTCATTCCACGTTTACATTTAAATCGGGTCTTAAAATTCGGTCGCTTGTCAGCCTATCGGCTAAGATCAAAGTGTAACGTCTTAAGGGGGAGTGTTGACAATTTTATTGTATTTTCAGTTTTTGAGCCAAAACATTCTTTTAAATTGTACTATCAATTTTTTTTTCGACGAAGCGTAGGATATATTCTTCGTAAACTGTTCGACATAAATAATAATGGAATATTACATTAATTTTTTTGCGCAGAATCATTACAAGAGAATTATAGGTTGACTTTCAAGAATTACCTAGCAATTATTCTGCTTGACAAATTAATGAAAGATTTCACTATAATTTATTTCAAGCCGTTTATATCTTACGTTTAGTCGGAAAGTTTTTATAATACAATTTGAATAAATGTTACGGCTCAAAAACTGAAAATGCAATAAAATTGTCTAACACTCCCCTTAAGACTGCTGGTGGAAATGCAAAAGTGGGTGGGGTGGTGGTTGCCCCGTGTAGGCTCCAGCATGGAATTGCAGTACAAACGCACTAAATTACTAAATTATCAATTAGAACGTGGCCAAGTATATTGTCTTAGGTATGTGCGTGCACCAGGACGAAAGAATGCACATGGTATTTAGTGTGTAAACACTGCTCCCCATGTTGTAACAGGCCCAAGCTAAGACAGAGATTGGACGCAGCAGTTAGTGGTGGCCCCCGGGTCATCGAGCGGCACACGGCCACCCAGCTAATGACCGCCGTGGGGGTTTGCCCCGACCCTCGACGGCGCCGCGACTACTCGTCGCAATTAACGACCACGCTCTGTCGTCAGCAGCCGGCGGCGACACACTCCCGCCTCTGGCGTGTACTGTTGGCACAACACGACCTGACGGCTGGAAACATCTCCTAGCACAGATACTCCAACATTGCCCATACCAATCACATCAAATGCCTCTTCCTTCAACTCACTAATAACTCAACCCTCCATGTTTAAGGAAGAGGTAACTTCCTAGATTTATTGACTATGTGTTCTTAAGAAATTTTATGACTTAATTTTGAAATTCAGAGCTAGTAGTGACATAAATCACTACATAGAATTTATTATATGAAGAAATTTAATTAAAAACACGATATTAACGAAACTTTACCCTTAAGAACAACTTGTAATATTGGAATCATGATAGTCTGAAACCGGTCATCACACTGTTTATAATCGATATGTACGCTTAATCGGCACAACTAGACTGCATACACCGCTCTGAGACACTCAAAACTCAGTGTATTTGTGGGCTGGCTGAGGTACCACTCGCAAACATAATTCAATCACTGTGATGTTTTACGATATAACGTAAACCTTGTTAACGTGTATGAGTGAAGAGATTGTGGTCAGCACTTGACGCCCACGGGTTTCTATTTACGCAGTTGTTTATGTTATTTACAAATACTCGAGAGAAGATAACGGAAAACAGTCAAATTGGTTTGTTGAAAATAGTTTTAACTACGTAGCCTAATTTTTACAGTACAAGAAATACTATAAAGTTCGACTCGTTATCGATTTAAAGATATTTTATTAAAGGCGTTAATAAGCAGCCAAATGATACAGCTTTTGCTTCGGAAAAGTTACGCTACAGGTAAATATTAAGAATAGCTTCATCGTATTCGGGTCAAACTATTGATACTACGCCCCTAGTATGAAAAAAGTTTCAATATACGTTAGAAATAGTCGTACGCATCGGCTTGCTGACTTTGAAATTATCCATTTTACGTTACTTTAGGTTAGGTAAGGTTAGGTGATTTGGGTTAGTTTTTGTTGAATTAGGTTATCTTACCCTTTAGTTTTCCATTTTTCGTTAGGTTAGGTATATCTAACTTTACCTAAGGTACATAAACCTACCCTTACCTAACCCAACGTAAATGGAAAACTTACGGATGATATAACAATCTAATAAAAAAAAGTAACCTAACCTAATAAAAAATAACCTAATGTAATAAAAAAATAACCTAATCTAATAAAAATACCTCATCTAATAAAAAATAACCTCATCTAATAAAAAATAACCTCATCTAATAAAAATTAACCTCATCTAATAAAAAATAACCACATCTACTAAAAAATAACCTCATCTAATAAAAAATAACCTAATATAACCAAAAAACAACCTAATCTAACCGAAAACAACCTAATCTAACCGAAAACAACCTAATCTAACCAAACAACAACCTAATCTAACAAAAAACAACCTAATCTAACAAAAAAAACAACCTAATCTAACAAAAAAACAACCTAATCTAACAAAAAAACAACCTAATCTAACAAAAAAACAACCTAATCTAACCAAAAAACAACCTAATATAACCAAAAAACAACCTAATATAACCAAAAAACAACCTAATCTAACAAAAAACAACCTAATCTAACCAAAAACAACCTAATCTAACCAAAAAACAACCTAATCTAACCAAAAACAACCTAATCTAAACAAAAACAACCTAATCTAACCAAAAACAACCTAATCTAACCAAAAACAACCTAATATAACCAAAAACAACCTAATCTAACCAAAAACAACCTAATCTAACCAAAAACAACCTAATCTAACCAAAACAACCTAATCTAACAAAAAACAACATAATCTAACCAAAAATAACCTAATCTAACTAAAAATAACCTAATCTAACCAAAAATAACGTAATCTAACCAAAAATAACCTAATCTAACAAAAAATAACCTAATACAACCAAAAATAACAATCTAACCAAAACAACCTAAACTAACCTAACGAAAACAGGAAAATTTCAATACAATATTATCAAAACATGGAATAACATTAACTATACAACACAATATTATAAAAATCTGGAACAACATTACGTTGAACGATTTTAAGGAAAAAAATTAATCTCTAGGTTTTTTTTTTTTTTTTTTAATTTTCGTTCTTTATTGGTCGTCTTCCGTAAAATAACCTTAATTTCGATCTCGCTTGAAGTGTTTTATTTCCCATACGAGAGTTCCGAGAAGATGTCCGTCCAGTAGTTTCGAGATCAAAGGCGTATTTAGAAATTGTCTTCAACGCATTTCACTAACTAGTCAACCAGGCATGCGCTGTGATAACAAAACATGCAGTACAAGTGGGCAGTGTCCTGCCATCTGCGGCAAACCTGACAAAACTATTTTCCGTATTCAGATTGAAGTGGATTGACAATCCGGATTGAAACGTTTACTTTAAACACCCTTCTGACTGAACTGAACGAAGATGGTCGAAGTGGTCGCCCTATTAAATCGTTTATTTAGTTATGTAACAATCGTCCTGATATATAGCTAAATAATGTTAAAACAGAAACTTAAGAATTAAAAAACTCAGAACCTCACCAATTCATCCTCAATACTCTTTCCTGCTCCATCATCAGACCCTCATCATCTATAGGACTACATAACCGATTCATTGTGACCATTCTAACGAGCTCCAATACGATACATCTGCTGTTAGTTGGTGAGGCGTTGGGAATTCTGCAGATTCCAGATGATGCTGCAGCATCAGGTCAAGGTGACCATACAATTGTAATATCATTGAATTCACAGGATACTAAATTTCGAATCAATAAGAGCAGTAGAAGTTGCTCACATCTCTTCAGCAACTAGAAAAGCGCAGATGATCTTCCAGTGACTGAAGAGATTTTCTTGAATTATAGACAAGAACAATTTCTATCAAATCACATTAAAAAAACTAAATCAAAATCGGTTCATCCTTTTAGGAGCTACGATGCCACCGACACACAGATACACGTTAAACTTTCTGACAAATAAATTCAAACAAAATATATAACAAAGACTCGCTTCTTGGTTTTTCGACAGTTGTTTGTCCTGTCTCTACACAATGTTCAGTATGGATTCACTCCACGTTTACAAGTAAACCTGGATTGAAAATGTTACTATAAACAGGTCTTCAGCGTTGGTGAGGGGTGACATGAGGCGAGTATGGTGCACGGCCGGAATGAAGCGGCGGGGGAAACTGGAGATCCCCGAGGAAACCCGCCGACCAATGGTATTGTCCGGCACGATTCCCACATGCGAAAATACGGGGACCCACCCCGCCGGGAAACGAACCCGGATCGCCTTGGTGGGAGGCGAATGGTCTGACTATTCGGCCACCGCGGCACCCAGTCAAGTCTGTAATTTTATTATAAACACACTATGCGTGCACAAATGCGAACGCTGTCCTCCATGTCTAGCGTACAGAATAGTCCGAATGTCTTGTTATCCCTATATGTTAAACCGAATTTACATTTGTACATACTTCGTGTGTTTTCAAATGTCTGACAAGTACGAAGAGTGTGGAAGAACGCGTGACGGCGAGTGTCTGGACCCATGAACGGCCAAAGAATGTGTATATTCCATTCGGCAGACGGGTAACAAGACATTCGGAGCATCCTGTACCTGAAGCCAAGCCTGACGGGGACGACGTACGTCGGAGACCACACTGAGCCTGCAAAATCCGCGCAGGCTTTGAGGCTGCCGTCTCTGAGAGAAGACGCGCCAGGGAGGCAGAGTATTTTTATAATTTTATGTGGCTTCCTCTCTGCGGGTAGATGGGAAGGGGGAGAAGCTAGAAGAGGCAAACAGCCTGGAAGGATTTGACAAATGCTAGTAGAGAAGATGGCATACGACACTGAGCAGTAGGGCACGCGGTGACATTCCAAGAAAGGCTAGCATGACTTTTTGCCGTCCTTCTGTTCGAATGAAGATTTTTCCGTCAACTAAACTGAAGGAATGAACCCCATATTCTTTCTCTCCTCTCGGTATTCATTTTCGTATCGCACAAGTTACATGCTGAACTTACTACCTTTTAGACCACATACATTTTAGGCCCATGACTTCTAGGTCATGTGAGTTAAGTCGAGTGATGTTGTACCAAATTTTATAGATTGTTTTTGCTCGTAAGCTATTCACGTAGTTATGCCAAAGAAATTCTCTTAATAAGTCCAACTATAAAGTACCGCACCAAGAAAAGAAAAACAAAGGTGTCTATATGAACACACGCACAAGCATAGCTTACGTGTGTTGGTTTCCATTTTATAAAATAGAGGAACTTATGAGTGCTGTAACGTATTAATGGAATTAAATAACAATAAAAAATATTACAGGCCAAATAAATCTTAAACAAAATTACTTTTAGAGCCAGAAAGTTCAGGCTAAAAGAGTTTAGCTTAGATTTTTCGCAACGTGACATAATGAATGTTGCGCACCTGACGCATTAACGATGTTATAGAGTGGGTGCTGCGCCTATTCTTTTCTACGCGAAATAGCTAAATTTATTCACTATATATTCGTCTACGAAAAGAACACACGGTTAAAACTAGGCTTCTGTGATTTAAGAAATGCAACTGCTTATTACAAACATGTTTTTAGGGCCCTTCAAAGCTGAAACGGCTTCTTTTTTTTACAGCTGTAACTGGACAAATACCACCCGGATTCATAACACACAACATTGAAAGAATACGTTAGGCTTTACTACAAACTTTACAAAAATAAAATTGTAGGGTTGCCGCCTTAAGTCCCATAGTAAGAAGAGTAGTTGGAAAACACTGCATGCCAATTTAGTGCGTCGCGAATGATGAACGGTGGCGGCCTAATCACAAGTAATAAAAAGGGGTTTATGTAAAATAAACATTACTTTCTAGCTTAAGTCAGTAATTAAAAGTTTATAATATTAACTTCTATTATTTTCAGAACAACAATAAATTTGATTAATATTTCTTTGGAATCTGAAGTTCTGGTACGTTTACGTACCAGGAAGAATAATAGCTGGTATGTAGAGAGAAAATCTGGTACAATACCAGACTTCTGGTACATCTGGCAACACTGGCAATCGTAGAAGAGGAGCATTCACAGCATACGCTAGCAGTTGCTGCAGTACCACGCAGTAACGCTCACTGTAGTTCCCCAAGAGAGATTGGACAACGCCGAAAATGGACGATGGACTTATGAAAAACGTCAAAACCAAATGTCAGAAATCGAATGGCAAGAAAATTCATAACGACAACCCATTATAGTACTCAATTGGCTACTGGTCATGGTAACTTCAAGGCAAGACCAATAATAATCATGATAAACACTGTACTTGTGTCGACTAAACGCTTAACTGTGGCAACTCTTTTGATCTTTGCCAAAGATATTGTTGCGTGCCATGTTCCTGGAGGCCAGTGGTCGGCGGCTGTTTCGTAACACCTTGAGGGCTGGCCGATGACTCAAAGCCCGTGTGGCTCATAGTGGGAAACCCGCCTAACCTACGTCATAGATACCTGTCCCAACTGCGTCTTAACCCTTCGAGGGTGGCCTACGTGACTAAAAGCATATCCGAAACATGATGAAATA
>PNEQ01063874.1:0-13005 GCA_003012365.1 Medauroidea extradentata | reverse complement strand
CAACTCTGCTTGGTAGTTATTGGCAACTCTGCTTGGATGTTATTGGCAACTCTGCTTGGTAGTTATTGGCAACTCTGCTTGGTAGTTATTGGCAACTCTGCTTGGTAGTTATTGGCAACTCTGCTTGGTAGTTATTGACAACTCTGCTTGGTAGTTAGCGTGTGGCTGCGTGCTGGCTACACTGGTATAAATATTTGTAAATTTACCACTCCGGTGTGACGAATGGTGGTATGGAATTATGTTTTCCTGTACATCAGTGGTGATGTTCTTAAACATTTTTAGATAAAGGTCGGCTGACTGTTGTTAGCAGAATTGTTTAGTAACAATTCTCAGTAGTTGGTCTGTTTACAAGCTCAAGCATAGTAAGAGTCCCGTACTGTGCACGGGTGAAAAACGTACCATACTTGGGGCTGGTGCTTTATCACGGTAAAAGTTAACTGTTTGCTAGGCTTCAATGTCAGGTAGGTATTCATTTACGACTCATTTTCTTTCGTTGCTGATAGCCCCCATTTGATTGGGCCAATGCCATCTCTGGTTCGCGGTAGGTTCAGGATAAAATGATCGCTTTTGAAACTCGAGTTATTTTTTTCTTTCATATGTATGATTCCTAAATATGATGGTTTATCGCGGGAAAACTTGACTGTTTGCTGTATTTCAACACACGTTAAACTTACCAGAAAATTACTGGCTTTAGCTTGTGCTTGGAACTGTTACCCTATTTGTCTGAGCCAATAAGAATCCCGTATTATAATATTGGGTGCCTGTTGTTGGTCTGCAGACAGCTAGGGGAAGGTTACCCTTGATGGGCCGGTCACCTAAGACAGGACAGACGTAGTTCTCGAAAGCGCCGCTAGATAGTGACTGCGTATAAGTTAAATCGAGCTTAGCTTCCCCTCAGAAGTGTTCATGCGTATTTTGAATGGAGTTGTTACACTTCGTCCCAAGATAGAGGCAAGTTTCATTTTTACATTGTAATAATGTACATTTTTTGATGTACAGAAACAGTGATGCATGCTGCGTAGTTCGTCAGACCAGAATGTTGTGGTGTTTCGTAAGTACGTATTAGTTTTCAGTGCATAATACGTTAATCATGAGATTAGCGAGTTGCTAACTGTTACGAAATGGCATAGCGTTTCTCAAAATGGCCTAGTTACCCAAGACGGGATCCTGTATATTTCTCAAGATGGGACAGTGTATTTCTATTATTTCAAATGTGACCAATAGTTTTTACTTTTCATCAGTATTATCTGGAATTTATTAATTCTAATATCACTGTCAATTTTGCTATATTTGAAAGGATCTTTTTACTGGTGTTCTTCGTCGTTTTTACACAGCCTATTGGACAACATCACTTAAGAAAGATAAATAATGTCAGATGTAATAATAACATTTAACCTTGGTTCTTTTTTCCAATTACAGGATTAACATAAGCCTACACTACAGAGGAATGTAGTTGCAACACAGTCCTAAATGTGTAAATGTTTATAAATGAGAACATTAGTTTCGAAAAAAAAAAAAATACTTGTGTCATGAAGGCATAACTTGACTTTATTATATTATTTCTTATTGCAAAATAATTAAATACACATTACATATTGCTAACATAATATTTTATTAATGCGCTGTGCTTTAAATCACTTGTCCCATCTTGGGTTACCCTTTGCCCTAACTTAGGTAACCGGTTACCCAAGATGGGAATTTGTAATACCCTCAAAAACAGCCAAACAGACGATTCTAAAATATTTTTTTAAAATGTATTGTACAAAAGGATTAAATGTTACATATATATTATACTCAGTGCATCAAAGCAAAACAAAAATTCTATGCACTTACAATTTATATTAATTTATTAAGTTAAGTGGGCCATCTTCAGTAATCTTCCGTACGTTGTTTCAGAAGTATATCGCCGAATAATATACGGTGCAAGGAACTTCATTGTTTTGATGGTTATGCTGAAACAAAATATTTTCGCGATATACCATCATCTCAAATGATTTCCTGTCGTTTTAATATAAATGAAGCACCCTAAATAACAGTCACAGTGTATAGATTCTGTCGTAATCAAAAGTTTACTTCTGATGTCACAATGAATATTAATTTTTTAAATATTGATCTAGACACGATGGTCTTCATAAGTACTCACTTCATCACGACGAACCACCTATACGGCAGATCATCTGCGAATCGTCTGTGAATAGCTACACCGTGGCACACAATCACAGAATATTCGTGAATGCAGAAGCCGGCAGGATGGCAAGCTCATCCACACACACACGCCAGCAAAATGGTTTCGCTGGCCAGCAACATGACGGAAACGCTTACCGCCAATCAGCGTATAAGGTGGGTTGCCCTGCTACACCGGCGGTCAGGTCAATAGAAGACCTGCCGTAACATGCAGGGGGTCGAACAGATTCAGTGAAGTTATCACAGCCACGGGCAGCCAATAAGAGGCCAAGATAGGCTCGTATCAAATGAGCCGTCACGTCATTTCACGTCTGTATTATTATTTAGTCTGTGACTGTGACACACAACCATCGTCCCTTCAGTCAAAGGCGCATGACGGTAAACTGACTTGAAGAATACGCTGGCAGAAAAGAGTCTCGCGATTTAACATCATCTCTGCGTAAACTGTTTGGGAAGGTTTTTTTTTACAGTGTAAATTAAATGTGCGCTCTTCAGGTATGTTCTCACGGCACGTCAAAGAAACAATTTTCGCCGCAGAGGATTTTGTTGTTTCGCGTGAGCGGGTGTTGGGGAAGGGGGCTGTCGCAGCGTGTGTCGTTTTAATGAGCCAATTACCTGACAAGCGAGCCGAGCCGGATATTTTGGCTGAGCGGTTGCGTGGCCACTGCTGGTCGAATGCGCTCGCGTGGTAATTACCCGTGGCAATAAGGCGATTGTTATCCGCGCCGGCTGGCGACATAATTAGCCGGCCGTATATATGTCTGCTGGGGCCCGGGATTCGCTTGTTTCGTGCCCGGTCTGCCGTGTATTGTCCACGCTCGTGCTTGTCTTTGGGATCAGAGCGGCACAAAGCACCCTCTCTGCGAGGCTGGTTGTGTAACAGTGAAACAAGCTGAAGCTGCAGTTGCTACGAAACATTTTATTTTACATCGAATGCTGCGTTTTAAGATTTGCAAGAAACCTGCTAAGGTGTCCGCCTGCCGTGGCTGCCGAACGTCGTGCAGAACTTCGGCTGACACAAGTTTATGGGAAAACTACTCACTGTATGCGACGTCATCTTAGGAATATCAATCGGTGAACGTCACGCGTGTCGCCCCTTTATCTCTTTTTTTTTGTATGAAAATCTATTCGCAGAATATTTAAAGTAGTTACAGTAGAACTTTATCTTAGGCCACGGGTCCCTATTTATACTATTTTAGTAAATTTTAATTTTTTTTAAACCCTGAAGGGGAGTAGGTATCGGAAAGCCATTAAATAGAGATGTTGGAAATTATTAGTACTACGTAGCCTAATTTTTTTTCCAAACGTAAGTTTGTATAATTTTGGCTAATTATTGATGTTAAGATTATTTAATTAAGTCGATATTCAGCCAAAATTATACAAACGTATGTTTTGAAAAAAAAATTGGCTACACTGTAGAAACAATATCCTACATTTCTATGTTATAGCTAGAGCCACGGTGTTATGGCGAAAAGATTTTTGCAACATTTGGTTTCAATGCGTCATGTGCCCATCTACAGCTCTGCTACATCGTCTGTGATTGGATGATTTTTCTCTCACTTGCCTTGTCAAATTACTGACATACGGTGGCACAATAATGTTATTGTGATTGGTGCAGTCAAATGTGAGACGTGTCTGAACAAACACACGCTGCCTGTAACTACGAAGCAGAGCTGCTGATGTGTATCTACGAGAGACACTGGAACAAAGTGGGGCAAAAGTCTTTTCGCCACAAAATCGTGGCCCTAGTTATGTGTTTGCGGTACTGCTCCCTTTCTGGAATAAAATTTAACTGCTAAATCAGCTTAAATAGGAACCAATGACCTCTAACATTACGTCATAAAATATAGGTGGTTGCTATATAAGTTATCGTAGAGGCGAGTTTTCGGCAAGAATACTACTAGAGGCGAGTTTTCGGCAAGAATACTACACCCAGTTTGAGAGATTTGCTTCTAGATGCTAGGGGAAGGCATGATGCGGGTATAGTGTTGCCCTTATCGCTTCCGCACTTGTAGGACTTGAACGCGCAAAATATGTTCATCCAGTTTGTTCATCTTAACAAAAACTTACGAGCTAAGTACCTTGTCGTATCTAGTGCGCGGACGTAATGATTTGCAGACGTAATGTACGGAACTACATGTAGTATTAAAATGTTTGATTTGTTATTTACCTAACCTTTGAAATAAGTGTTTCGTGTCTTTTTGAAGCAGGTACATTTAGCCCTTTGTGCGCAAATTGAAACTTGAGAAAAAATTTAAGTTGGGAGTTTTGGGAATTCATTCTTACAATCGCATGCAGATCAATTTTTAGTGCCAACATAGTTTTTTGCCATTCTGATTGAAGAGAATATACTTCAGCCACCTCTCGACTAACCCGGTTAATTCCGAGGATATATCATGTCCGAGAATGTTTGGCGTTCGAAGAAAATATTATGTTTGTTCCGAATCTGGGGTCAGAGAGTAATGGTAAAACACTCGCATCGCATTTGGAAAGACACGGGTTCGTTTCCCGATTATGATGTTCTGGTTTTTCAGGACTTTTAGGAAAATACTCCAAGCGAATGCTGAGATAGTTCCGTAATTTGGGTCTAGTCGACAACGCTGCCCCCTTCCTTGTATACCTCTACAGATGCTATACAATAGCACATACAAGACCCAGTAAATGTAACGTCGGCTAGACTCCACTGTCCTGTATACATTCAGTATTCAGCTACTTGTTCATTGGATTTTATTCTGTGAGCGGCTGTCGATAGGTGTTTTCATGCAGGTTTGTTATTGGTTCAGAGTTCTGAAGGGCGAGTTTGATAAGCAGTAGGTAACCCAATCTCGTAAGTAGCTCAGATATACGCCTCGCTGTTTCCGCTCCTCAAACGTGAATAATTACATCCGGTATACGCTTTATAACTGTGATGTGGTTCCACAGTGTTATTTTACAACTAACTTTACAATAGTTCTACATCACACTCTTAGGGCCGTATCTATAAACGGCTTTCGAATGAGAACCAACTGCTCACCAATGCCTTCTCTATGGGGATAGCAATTGGTTGTCATTAGGAAGCCGTTTATAGATATGGTCCTTGGCCTGATTCTAAAATGTCCCATGCGTACGAACAGGAAAATTTCGCGAATTCAATGCCCTACATGCTAGAATCCATTGTCCTATGCAATACTTACGTCCCGTATATTTGTTAATTGTCTGCTGTTCCACTGAGAAGCAGCTATCAGACAAATGGTTAGGACCATGATTTTGTCGCGTAAGTATTTTTGCCCCTTATTGTTTCAATGTGTCACGTGCACATCTGCAGCTGTGCTTCATGGTTATTGGCAGCGTGTCTTTGTTCAGACACGTCTCTCATTTGACTGCACCAGCCAGAATAAGATTATTGTGACTCCGTACGTCTGTCATTTGCCAAGGCAAGTGAGAGTACAATCATCCAATCACAGACGATGTGGCAGAGCTGCAGATGTGCACATAACGCATCGAAACCGAATGTCGCAGAAATCTTTCCGCCACAAAATCGTGGCTCTACAAATGGTCATTGCTTGAGTATGCATAGGATAGTTGATTCTAATATGAAGGTCATTGAATTCGCGAAATTTTCTTGTCCCTACGTCTTGCATTGTCGACACATCGTGTCTTTGTCCTCAAATGAATATGCGAAATTCCCGGCTCTCCAATAGCCATATTAAGAGGCTGCGTAATCTATTTTGTTAAAATATTCGTTTACGTTTAATAAATTAATGATGTGACGAATAACCGGCAATGTTTCTTTATAAAAACATTACTTTTTACTATTAGGAGCGTATTATTAGATTAAATCGGTGCTGGGAGATATTTAGTGTTTATTGTTGGTGAGAGAGAAGTTTTATCGTAAAAATTTAAGTAGCTTAATTATTTCATCGTTACACTTTAATTTTTCGAATACAATGTACGTAATGAAAGGTAAAGTAATTAGCTACGTCCTTGTTGAAATATTTTTCAATTATATCTTGCCAAATTTTTAATCAGGAAGTAATTAAGAAAAATGTATCATAAGTGACACGAGACGTCTTCCCATGGAACGTATGCGTTCTACACTACTGGAGCTATGACAGTGGAGGGTTGAGATGTGCGGTTGCTGCACTCAGCGCAGCCTGGAATATTCCTCGTGCAGGCGACGCTGTCAAGGTCGCGGGGGAGGGCGGCCGACGACGACGGACAGCGAAACACTTTTTCCGCGAGTGTTGTCGCGCACAGTCAAGGTTGATGGCGTCGCGGCCGGAAGTGCTGCCTGCGCCCTAAGATGTAAGTCGTGTTCCCCAGGGGGCCGTTAAGTTGGTGCAACTCTGCACCTGTCCTGCTTCGGCTCGAGTGTAGCAGCTCACGTGCAGGCGGCTGAGACATGCATAGGAACCCCTCCTAAAAAATATCATGTTTGTAGCAAACATACAGAATTTTTTCTAATGACAAAAGCGTGGTTTTATGTGGGCTGTAGAATTTTTGTGCATAAATGTAACAGAAGTAAGTTAAACAGTTTTGCATAAAAAAAGAATAGGCGTGAAACGCGACAACACCGCCCATTCGCCAGGTACAAGTGGATGTTAGGTAATATAATACCGATATCAAAGTCATGATATATCGTTTTAATACTATATATTTATTATTTGTATATTCTTGTGACTTTCAGCGTCATTGTTTTTTTTTTTTCCACCCAAAGCATCACAAATTTTGCTGTGAAAATAAGCCAAAATCAACCAGAAAAAAATTGTGTGCGCTAGCTCTGCATAAATTTTAATTAAATATCCATACACACATTTGGACGGTCTTTTGTTTCAGTAGACTATCCGTCAAATTTAAGTTATCAGCAAAAAATAAAAGCTGGATGTGTTACCGAATTTGAAACAGTCTTACAAAAAGTAAAAAATCCAAAATTTAGAACCACAGGATACAGGAGTAAAATACTTTTTATAAGACCGTTTCAAAGCTGGAAAATGTTTTATGCCGAACTAGCAATTCGTGCATTGCATCCATGAAACTGCAATATGTCGTTCCCTACAATGCTGGAGGTGTACTGAAAACACTTTCTAAAAAAATCGCATGGGAGATACAACATTTTTATTTGCTTTAATTTAAACCAAGATTAATTTCTGATGTGTTATTGCATTGTTATTGCAGGTGTAAGACATATCATTTATGCCTGGTGTAACAAAATGTTAGTTTCACGTAAATTGGGGGTTACAACATTTAGCTGTTTCATTGACGATTGTCTATTGGTGCATAACATCCTCCATTTGTGCATTGTATGACTGCACAGGCTCCCTTTTTTCTTTTAGTTGTGCTTTTAAAATAATTTGAATTTTTTTTTACCGAGAATAATGAGCCTCCCTGACAAGGTTGCCACTTCAGATGCCTTCTACTAGAAAGGTTGTCACCAGAGACATACCTAGGAGTTTTGCTTGTAAGTGGCACAAGACGCAATTAACCGTAACATAAATAATTTGCATGTTTTAGCTCTTTTCTGGAGATTCTGAATATTTTAAGAGTTTGCCCGCAGGAAGTATCAACCCCAGGGGAAGTCAGATGGTTCTTTAGGTACGTGGCTGGATATAGACCAATGTAATAGATTTAAAAAACTGAACTGAATATGCAAAACACAATGAATTGACACAATAAAACAATTTGAGATAAGAATAAAATAACACAAACGGAATCACCAAGATAGTAAAACAATGTAAACTCAAGAGACAAAATATCGTTAGCAAGGTGAATGAAAGGATGGCTTGACAAATTTTGAAGGACACGAAATGAACCAAACAGGCCGATTCCCTGATGAAGATGATAATGAGCATAAATAACTTGTCACTGTATGCAGACCAGTGGCGTCATTTGCCCCCCCCCCCTGGATTTGGAATTTTTGTGTATAAAAATATTTTTTTGTATTTTTAAATGTAAATAATGCTAACTTAAGGACATAAAACTGAAGTTTTATTATTAAAGTATCTGATTTATACATGCTTAATTAATAAAAAAGATGCAACAAGGTCACTGTCGTCAGAAAACAAAATCTTGCCCCCCCCCCCCTGGAAAAACCTGAAATGACGCCTCTGAAGCAGACAAATATTTACTGTTGTTAAAAAAATTGAGTTGCTTTTTAAAATTTATAACTTGTGTGTGCCATCTATAAATGCTCGACAAATGATAAAATCCAGCGTTAAAAGTTTATTAAGAGTTTTTTTTTCTCGTTTATTTATTACGGGGACATAATATGTGATGGTCGTATGTCTGCCTTTTGTCTTAGACCACGGGGTACTTTCGTTTCTACCGCTTTTGTAATCAACCAATGTCGTATTTCGTCCGCACGACCATTTATCGGGTATCTCTCTGGAATACTAGATACGGTAAGGTTAATTGTAGTACAGGTTAGAAAGCAAATGTGTTTTCTTGTGCGAGAGTTTGGCAAAGGGAAAATTTGCCACCATTTTCGCTGCAATCGCTATCAGGTCTAATAAAATACGAAACCATACTAAGATTAAATTAAACTAGTTACGGTATGTTAGTGTACCGGAAGGTAGTATGGTAGTACGTCGTACGACAGTTACGGTATATATTGGCAACACTGGCAGCGGGACGAGGCCTCGCCAGACGGCCGTGTCCGGATCGCCGCAATGCGCCCCACATGCCGGATGCGCCGGATACTTCAAAGGCTCGCCGCGGACAGACTTATTGTCATCTCGGCCAGCCGGCATGTCGCCGGCAGTATTTATAGTGGCGGTGCGATTCGCTGGCCGCACGAAGTATTTCTGGTCGTCCGCCGATGATCGGCCGTGCACCGCCCCCTAGGACACACCACTCGCTGGCTCGTCGGCAACCCCCGAGTCTCGTTCCTGCCCGAACACGTGAAAAATTTTTTTTGTATATATCTTGAAAATTGTTAGCAAATAATTGTTTTCCTGGTCAAATTACACTGTCAAACACCTGTTCATTAATTTGTACCCATATTTTAATTCCTGTTGTAATCATCTTGAGACGTGACTGAGCCACGCCGAATATTGCTCGCGCCAGGACTTCCACCTGGGCGGTGCCTTTAATTTGCTGTACTGTTCTATCATTAGCAACACGAGCACACACACACACACACACACACACACACACACACACACACACACACACACACATATATATATATATATATATATATATATATGCTGTGGCGGCCCGAGCGTTGTTGACATGTGGGCACAAGTTGCCGAGAACTGTACACTCTTGAGAACGCGCCGCCGTATACCAACGACCATGACATATCTACTGGCTACTTATTGTGTTGTGAGCAGTCAGTAATAAGCGACACCTACATACCAGTGTGTCAGTGGCTGTAGCGTCAACTAGCTCACAACACTATACAATGTATGTCCAACTTGTGCTCTACCCTGGTAACAACATACGAGCTACGTCTATCATTTGAATGCACTATTCAGAACAAGGTTATTGCGACACCAGAATTATGTTTTTTTTTTTTTTTTTTTTTTTTTTTTTGCGGATAGAATCCCGAGAAAAGTGAGAGTTAAAACATACAACTACTGCCCATAAAGCGGTGCTGCATATGTGTACATTGTATTTAAACAAAATAACTAAATAGTTTACAAAAATAATAATTTCGCTACAAAATCGTACCTCTATCCAACAGCGAGAAACCATTGACAATGAATACTCACCAATTCCAATTTGAAGTGTTATGGGAGGGGAGGAAATTCCGTACGCAGTTGGTCAGGGGTGGATCTGAAAGGAGGAAGGCAGGGGCCCCTTCCCTAAACGTATAACTCGCAAATTTCACGCCAATTAATGTCCACGTATTAGCTAGCTAACACGATTATAAACATATGGAAGCAGAAGGTTAAAAATGTACCCAAATTTTTTTATACGAATATACATATTTTCACTTTTAAAATATTGAATTTCTCACATAAGTATAGCCTATCCAATTATTTGGTTAGGAAACTCCTTAAATGGCATCATTTCGCACCGTAAATTAAATTTTTTTCGTGGGAGGACTCCTGGATTCCCCGTTTTTTGTTAGTGGTGTGGGTATATCATCATTTTAAGTCATTCTCCCCCTCCCGGCCAACCCTAGAGCTGGATACGCCGCTACTATTGGCTGCTGGTATGGCTGGTAGAAGTGGTGAGAGGTAGGGGAGGAGATGCGGTCTGCACTGGAGTGGACGATGAGTGGCTGGTGACGGCCCACTTGACGATATCCTGGCGCTAAGCCGCCCCTACAGAGCTGCAACCTGACACCGAGGCCACGTGCGCGCTGAGTCACTCCCACCGTCGCCTTTGTACACTCTACATACTCCTAACACCCCCCCCCCCCCGGTTTGACTGACATTGAGACTCTTGCTGGCATGATGCACGTAACATTGCGCCGTGAACTTTTTTAAAGAGCCTTCAAGCAGTTAAAAATTATTTTCTATACTTTCAGCAGATTTTATATTTTCATGATATTTTATCAAGTGCTAGTGTGAGAGAAGTGTAATAAAAGGAAACAACATAGATTTATAAATAATAAGTTATCAGTTAAATTGTTTTCTATTTTACAATGAACATTTTAAAATTACGCCAATTACCATGAGGAGATGTTTAAATATTTGTTGTAATTGGAGTTTACAATTAGAATTTATTGGTTTGTGGACATACATACGCACATACAAGAGCAATGGCGTATGCCCACAAACTAATACCTAAATTCTAACTAATTACCATGTTGATCTGCATTTATTAATTAATTTTGAAGACGCCAGTACAAGATAAAGAAATTTCTTGGCAGTTGGTAATAAAGTTAACATGTAGTTATATTTTAAGTTTTATGATAAGATTCAATAGCCTTATCAGAATCTTGGAGTTGCTAATTCAAAGTAAAAGTAGCCTTATCAGAATCTTGGAGTTGCTATGGCTTCAATAAACGTACGAACCAGTGTGCACGATTGGGACTAACTAATGTATGTTGGCAAAAACAATTTTCGCGATGTAGGACAACCTTGTTTATGTATTATAGGTGGAGAAAAAATAATTCGCAAGTTCAGTGGTGTGCATGTTATAATCCACTGTACTACGCGTTATCAAGCCCCGTCTATCCTTTCATTGTCTGCAGTTTCAGTGAATAGTAGCTAGCGGAGAAATAATTGGAGCTAAGAATACTCAGGACAGTGGATTCCAACGTGCAGGCCATTGAACTAGCGAAATATTCATATCCTTAATTATCGGTTTACCACTTAAAGTCCCATAGAAAAATTGACTACTACTTTAACACTGCGAGCCATTTTAATACTCTGCACATAAAGGCTGTATTATATTGGTCCCTTATTGCTTGATTTTTTATTGCTCCAGCGTATAAGATGTCACCCGAGGATTTCTCTTAGGAGATTCTATCGCATGTTTTATAAAGTTATCCATTTTCGTTTAATAAATTAAGGATGTGACAAATTATCGGATTTGTTCCTTAATATAATCATTAAACTTAACGATTAGGTGCGTATTTATGGACTGAATTGGCACTAGGCGTTTGATTGTCTTAATTGCAAGCTGAGACATAATTATTACCTTTAATTTGTAATTATCTAGATTATTTCATATTTTACGATTTAATATATCGAACACAGTGTGCGTATTGAAAAGTAATGTACGTATCTACGTTTCCATTAAAATATATTAAATAGATCTTGCCAAATTTGGAATCGAGAATAAATGAGGAAAAATCCAGAATGCTTGGTGGCACGGGCTCTTAGGGCATTAGAACTACGTGAACTTGTATACAGTACATACTATTACTATTTAAAAAATAATAATAAATGCATGAAATACTTCAATTTCGTGTCACTCCGGGGAGAGAACACGATAACATCAAGATTTTATCTTCATTGTCTCTACAGACTGAAATATTAATTTGAGACATCTTTCTGAACGTCAGTTGTTAATTATCTGTACACGTTAATTTGATACTGATCTTTGGTATATGTATATATATACCCTATATATAATGAACGGTCTGAAACTGTCCCTTCTTGCATGATTTAGTTTACTGTGCAATGGATTTATTCTGATAATGCACAGTCCGGTCACAGACTAAATAGTAATACAGACGTGAAATTATATGGCACGTTATTTGATAATGGCTAACTTTGCCGTTTATTGGCTGCTCGAGACTGTTGATATCAGTCCCGTGTTTGATTGGCTCCTGCGTGTTACAACTAGTTCCCTATTGGCCTGGTTGCCGGCTATCAGGGTTGACACCTTAGGCTGATTGGCGGTAGGCTTTTCCGCCATGTTTTTGGCCAGCGAAAAAATTTTTACGTGCGTGTCTGACTGAGTTCGCCGTCCAAACGGCTATTTCACTTCTGTATTCCTAAATATTCTGTGGTGCGGCCGTTACCAGCTGCATGAGTTAAATATTGTACAGGATGAGCAAAATGGTCCTTTACAACGTTTGGGATATGATGGGGGAAGTCAAGTTGGGCATATGTCGTGTACTTAGGTCGTTTGTCGTTAGAGTGGGTCACAGCTCAAGTACTTAGTGCCAGTTTCTACGAAAGGATAATTGATATGTTTTACTTAAGGGCTTGTTCCCGAGTTTTTTTCAGACTAGTGCCAATAATTCAAATATTTTTTAACCAAATGTTTTGAAAAAATTTTGAGTCAGTGTGCAATCACATGATGCACAATACTGTGGACGCGTTTTTTTTTTTTTTTTAAATAATGTACCATTCGCCAGCAAAAAAAAAAATTAATTTCCTTAATTTTTTCTTATTTTCACGACGAAAAACTTGGTACTTTGGGTAATGAAATCTAAAA
>PNEQ01063871.1:0-18889 GCA_003012365.1 Medauroidea extradentata | reverse complement strand
TACCAGTGATACAAGTCATTTGCGTGTTGATACGCTGTATGGAGACTAGGAATAAGTAAATGTAATACAAACCAGTGTTGTACAGCATATTGATGTTAGAGCTGTAGACTGTATGCACGTATAGCATATAAGTACATGTCATGATATTCTCCCTGGAAAGCAACAAGATTCGACGATGGAATGAACTTAGGAGAAAATTTTACCTACTACGAATGATGTGTTAATGGCGAAGCCATCATTACCTTCTGTTTCATATGTGAACAGCCCGGAATATCTGTCAATAACTTCAAGATACCCTTGTTGAATCTGTGACATGATTTACAGTACATGTTGTCATGGTAGGATAGGTGGTATGAGACGAAAAACATGTATGAATAAGGACTGTTTGGTTTATGGGTGTTAGAAGTGGGGGCGCGAGTTCAGATGTATTAATACGTCTATCAGTCAATTAAAAATATGACGACATGATTACGACTAACGTGTTGAAAGTTGAGAAGCTAAAGCAACTACGGTTGTACAGATATTTATAATAATAATGTAATTGTACTCATGTGTTTGGCTTTCTGAGGTAGTCTGAAGACATATATTGAAATGAAATCAGCAAGGACTAGCGTACATTACATCATAGTATGAAAGAAAATTCGGTTCGATAAACTTGAGAAGAGTTGGCAAATCACTGAGTTAAGAAATAAAATGTATGGTTGGAGTGCTATTACACTAAACCGGTACCGTATTAAGACATACATTGTAGGAAAGCGAACAGGACGAAACACGTACCACTGTATGATATTTATTAAATTGTATGAATAAGAGATGTTTGTGTCAGGTTATATGCGTTGTAACTCACCTATGACCATGACTCACTTCGGAAAAAAATAGACCAGTATGTGTTCGATATTTCCTGTAACTGGTGGGACTGGTAGCAGTGAAGCAGAATTTTCTCTACATCAGTGAATAAGTTATGACGTGATGTGAGCTCGTGTTGAACAACTTCGACTAGCACTGCGGTAGCCTTTACCTCTGTTGGCGATATTTTCACCGGTGATAACTACCTACATGTCAATGACTATGTCGACGCATGGGACTTCCTTGACAAAACTGACAATGTATGAGACTGGGTCAACGAAGCATGGATGAAGCTTCTGTTACGAGGCCTTAGTTTAGCATTGTGACGATACGAAGTTGATGAGCGCAATAAACTAAGGTTTTTTGATGCTTAATCAAGCAATACATGGACTTGACTTTGAATGTTTTAAGGTGAAGACTAAATATATTTCCAAGGTATGTGGTGTATGTTTTACAAGTAGTTGATTATATATTGAATGTACATAAATTTTTATAATTAAGGAAACGGGGTTTTTTAATTAACGTGGGTGTTTGACGAGAATAAATATTACGATTTAAATACTTTTTTCGAGTACAAAGTAAAGATAGAATAAAAATAGTAATATATGAAACTGAGGTAGTTGTTCTAATATGGAAGAAGGCCAGTGATACGAGATTGGATGATGGTATATGCATGGCTGCGTGATGACGTGTATATCAAACTGCTCGCTAAGCAGAGACAATGTCATACGCGCGTATATGTACTGCAGAAGAGTGTAATGATCAGTTCGGACAGGTTCTAATGGGACTGATCGAGAGTGAAGGTAGAGTTGTGAGGGGGTATTCGATGGTAGGTGCGAGGGCGTAGGAGTGGTGTGTTTAGCATTATGTAGTATGAATATGAAATTGTACGTCAGTTTCTTCGATGTAACTGTCGTGATAAATATGTTATTTTCAAAACGAATGATTGATTTTATCGGAAATTGAAGGAAATATAGCTAATTTGGTAGGAGTGTGAGTGTAGACGATGAAGTTCCTTAGGAAATAAAGTCCTTGTAGGTACAATAAAAATATTTACCAACAAGTTTTTTTAATAATTGATTGATTTTATTGGGAATTGATCGGATATAGCTAAGAAATAAGTCATGTTTAAGTAGTATTCATTAATGGTATTCAAATAAAGTTTTTGAAATTATAGTTACAATGTTTAAAAAAACGATAATTTTAAAATTAATGATCAATACGTAGTCTCAATCGATGGTTGTTACTACTTACGGTAATCTAGCTGCTATGTGAAGACACTGGTGACATGCTGTGTAGCGAGAATCATAAAGGAAATATATTTTATTATGAAGGATAAGAAAGTGGTGGTAAAGTTGGGAGAGGGGGGTGTCGGTGAGAGGGGAAAGTAGGGGGGAATTCATCACGTGACTAACAGCCAATTAAAATAAAGTACCGGATATGGAAGGGGAGGGGGGATAAGTTAATATATACATGTAAAAAGTGGTGGTGGGCGTCAGTGTGTCGATGGAGCGCGTCCGGGTAAGACGTGTCGGTAGTTGATTTAATTAAATGATTTTTATATAAAAAGTTTTTTATTGAATAGTTTTTTTATTAAAAAAGTTTATACTAAAAATTTTACTTATTACATACGTGCGGGGTTATAATGGAATGCGAAATCGAAAATTTTTTGTAAGAAACACCAAGGTGGCGGCCGGAAACAATATGGCGACCGAAAACAAAATGGAGGTAATATTTTTTTTCGAAATTTTTTGAAATTTTTTGAAATTTTTTAAATTTTGGAAAATTTTGGTAAATTGACACTCAAGGTCAAGGTCGCTGTGAAAGGTCAAGAACGCGGTTAAAGGTCAAGGTCAAGGTTAAAGGTCAAGGTCATCCAACATGGCGGACAAATCCACACTCGGCCGAAATCCACACACCGGCTCCTGTGCCAACTTCGGCATAATCATACTACTTTGGTCCATAAAGTTTTTAAAAATGTATACCGAGTAAAATTAAAAACGATTACACTAATTCTTGTATTGTAGGTTTTAGTAAACCACGGTAAATGGATGAACCCTTTCACATAAACATATGCATTTATAAACAACAGTGCATTGTCAGCCCTCGTGTTTACATAAATCGGCCTTAAATGTCAAAATATTACTATGCTATGCATGCAATAATTTTTTTAACAATCCATCTGCGTCATTTAATATGCAGTGAAAATATTTGCTATTCTATCTAATGCAAATTTTGTTTCTTTGTTAAAGAATCTCGAACACAATTATTAATTCGTTATAAATCTCTTCAATTGTGAATTGTCTATGCAAATATTGATATGCAGATTAAACTTCAAACATAAAATGGTTTGTGATTTAGTTGTAGGCCTAACTGAATTCTTGAATAATATTTTCAAGTAGTCACAACTGCCACTTCATTAATGAAGTTTGTGTTTCATTTATTTCATAGAAACCTATTCCAAATAGTTTATGTGCATAAACTTGTTTTTCATTTGGTTGTCTGTATGACTTGGTTTTTAAAACTAGATCGTCGCATACAATGGCATACTATATTATGCTTACTTGTAGAATATAATTCAGCAGATATACGTGTAGAGTGGAATAAAACTTGGTAATTGGTGTCAAAATATTTCCAATTAGTCTAAAATATCCTATTACATAAGTTGTTCATGTATTCTATCGATTAAATTCTACCGCTGAAGTTACGAGCTTAGATGTGTATCGAATACTTGTATTCTTGTGGTTTTAATGCTGAGCTGATAGTCTGAAGGTCATGGGTTGGAATCCTCTAAGACTAGAAACATTTTCAGTCGTTTAAAATGAATGTTGAAAATTTACACATTGTCCAAATATAAAAATTCATTGGCTAAACTAATTTATGCGCTCGAAACTAATTGCTAAACTGATATTTAGAAAATAAAACTTATTTATCGGTAACATTCTTGCCACAGCCGCGAAAGCAAAATAATTCTAATTTTCTTTTACCCTTACAGTACGGGTTATTTTACACAACAGCGTTTAAAAATGCATCTACTGTGGTTTTGTTATTTTACTTGTATTTACTGTACGTTTACCACGATACACTGTAAAAAAACACATGGGTATGACTAGTTTAAAATTACCCGTACTTGCATGAAGGCTGTGATGCAGCACACGAATTTATTTTACAATGTATGTTTCATTGCTTTTTTTAATGAGTTAAGTACATTGGGATGGCATAGTTACAAAAAAAATATTTATCACCTGCCGCCAATATGAAGACAAGAATGTAAACATAAGATCGTTAGCATTTAATGAAAACAAAATTATTCAAATATTAAAGCCAAATTATTAACCCAATCCCCCCTTTACAGTTGTCATATTATGTGTTATTGTCTCGTGGCTACTACCATAACATAATAGGTGCAACACGACGATTAAAGCTGAACATCCTGTCGCATATAATACTATCCCAACGTCAGCAAAGCAAACGGTCGCACCTCGTACATCAACAAGCAGTTTATAGGCTTGGTAAACTGAATATGAATATAATGCTTTCCTGAGTAACATTTTTAACATATACATTCCAGCTTCAATGATTTGTTCGCTATCCGAAATACTAATATCAATTTACGAAGCATCATGGTAGGGCTGTAGATATAATAAAATGTATGACAATATTTACTTGTTCGACACGACACACGGCGAAATAATCTAAATTGTGTCGAAGTCGACATGATGTCGAAGTCGACATGGTGTCGAAGTCGACATGGTGTCGAAGTCGACATGGTGTCGAAATCGACATGGTGTCGAAGTCGACATGGTGTCGAAGTCGACATGGTGTCGAAGTCGACATGGTGTCGAAGTCGACATGGTGTCGAAGTCGACATGGTGTCGAAGTCGACATGTCGAACTTTTATCGACATCTGGTTCATGTCGAATGTCGATATCAAATTTTGGATGTCGCACAGCCCTACTTCCACAAACGAAGAGAAACATCAAGTTCAGCTAGAATTTCATCGAATCGCAGGATACCCTGCAGTATTAGGGGCTATAGATTGCACACACATACCAATTCAGTCTCCAGGTGGTAATGATGGTGAACTGTACCGTAACAGGAAGCAGTTTTTCTCAATGAATGTGCAAGCTATCTGCAGGGCAGACCTTGTGTTTACAAATGTAGTAGCACGCTGGCCAGGTTTCACGCATGATAGCACAATTTTCAACAATAGTGAGGTGCGTGCACAATTTGAAACAGAAGGCATCACAGGAGGCATCATCCTTGCTGACAGTGCTTACGCATGCAAAAGTTACGTGCACACACCTCTACTCATGCCAGCCACGGAAGCTGAACGCAGATTTAACAACGCTCACAAATGCACTCGCAACTGCATTGAAAGGGCATTTGGTGTGCTGAAAAGACGTTTTCCCTGCCTTTCAATGAAGTTGCGAGTGAAACTGTGCAAAGTGCCAGCCATAATTGTGGCTACTGTGGTATTGCACAACATTGCCATTGCAGCAAAGGAACCTGACGTTCCTGTCGATCCAGGTGTTGCCCTTGGGCCTGAAGCGTATGCTGTAATACCTGTACTAGCACATGGCCAGCCAGATCGAGCTGGTGCAACTGCAAGCCGTACAGCTCTGGTCGGTACAGTGTTCAACAGATAAGTTACATGCAAAATAAATGTTAGTGTAGGACACACTAAATTTGCTGGTGTTTACCTTGCATGTTTTAATTAGATTATATGTTTATTTCAATCCTTATAAGCTACAGTATGTTGACTTATACTTACAGTTATTCTGCACACAAAATTATTTGGTAAAAGTAGTCTATGAACAGGAGGTCAATCATTTACAGAAAGTAACTGTGGTGGATGTAGATTATTCATGGGTAGCTGGGCAGTCCTACAATCTTAATTTGTTTCATTGTGAGAAAATAAGTGTTAACTTCTAATGCATTAATTTTTTAAGAACCTTTATTTTCCAGTTAGCAAAACTTATTCCATTATTTAAGTAACTTGTAACTTGGGAAAGCATTGTCAAGGGATTGATAATTTAACTTAATTAGACAAATAAAGCTTTTATTTCTATATTGTTACCTACCCAATGACACTTATTAGTGAAAAATATTTGTTATTTTATTAATAATATTAAAACTTATTCTGAACATTATGTTACTAGTTTTCAATGTATATTGATAGCAAAAATCATGTTTATGATAAATACTTATAAAATGTTAATTTTCTCTCATTACCTATTGCCATTCTAGCAATAGTGTTGGCATGTATGTGCTATATCTGAGTTGATATTATTTGCAGTACCTGAATAAATTTGTCTAAAAAATCCCTTTTAAGAGGTTTAAATACTGCAGTTTTTGTTCAATATGCTATTATACTTATTCTACGCCCAGTTGTCATAATGCAAATAACATTTGTAAAAATTTACATAATTATCTAATTTTTATCTATAATGTTAAAGTGCTTTGAACTCTATTAAAAAAACCATTTATTTTTAAGCTATAAAATATTTTTAAAGAAAATTTTAACACATTTATCTATTACTCTACTGAACCAAATTTATAAGAGAGATAAATTTAGCAATACATTGAGCTTTCACAAACATTGCAAACTTCAATGGTTTATGATTTCAAACAGATAAGAAAAAAGTTACAACTATGATTAATCAGTAACAAGTATCCATAGGATTCAACTCAAACCAACAATAGCATACACAATTACAGTAATTTTAAAGAAAGATAAATTAAATTAGTATCCGTAACCAAAAATATCGAGCAAAATATTATGTAACTGGTTCCAACGATAAAATATTTCTTCATATCTGAAAGAAGCAATATCACATTCTTTTATAATTAATTCAATTTATTACCATTCCTGTAACACAATTTTCACTATTTGTCAATCACAAAATTGGTAAACATTAGTTTGTCACACTGCAATAACAATATATTTAAAACTTTAATTTCTTAAGAAAAATACTACAAATAATGTGTAACAGAAGATAATGTTTGGTGACCGAATATCAGCACCTTTTATCTAATCACAAACAGCATGAAAAGGAAAAATATTTTACAAATATTCACATTTGTGAATAATTGCTTCTGATTCTGTCTTGCCATCTGACGAATTTCAATCTCATGTCAATTTACTTTTGAAAATAACACATTTGTGAAAATAACACATGTGTGAAAATAACACATGTATGAAAACAACACAAATAACAAAAATAAAAGGTTTAACAACGTAATAACCCAAATGAATCAATATTCACATAGTTTTTTTTCCCATAAGTTGCAATTCCAATGATTTAATATCAATTTCAATATCTTTCAATTTAGACTCTTTTTAAAGGATCTCTATTTTCTTCAAATGTATTTCTTCGGCCATTTTCAGTCTTTTGTTCTGGCAATGTACATTTTCTAAACCATTACTGTAAATCACAGCTGCTACCTCACTACTTTTTCTCTTTCGTTTTGGGGTGGTTTTCCTGAAATCACCCAGTGACACAGAACTACCACATGGTTTACTGCTTGTGTTGGGCGATAATGTGGCTGCTGATGGTGTTTCCTGTGTCGTTTCCAATGTACGTCGACGTGTATTTTCTTGATTGGGCATTGTTGAAGCAAATTTATCCTCTGAAATGTACATCTCCTGGAAAAAAAATTGCAATCAGTTAAAAATTAACAAACAGTAAGTATTAGGTGTTTCCGCAAAGTACTGTTCTCCAGAAAATGATTTTTTTTAATATTCTTCACTATACAGCATCAAGTCCTAGGTTGCAGTAGAAATACAATATGTCATTGGCAAGCTCTCAGTCTTTGGAAGGCTGGTAAAATAACAATGTCGTTACTACAGGAAATACATAGTTACGATGCTATTGTAGTGCTTAATTATGGTTTACAATACATGATTTGAATTGGTCTGCTAGAATACACCAAATTAACTTTAAGTTATTTGCTCATTGAATATCACACATTTTTTTGTGATAACAAACTAATATGAAGGCAATTTTTTTGCTGGCAAACGGTACATGGGTTTTAAGAAAATGCTCTGGCAACATTATACACCGTATGACTATTCACATTCTCAAGTTTTTTTCAAAACACACTGTTTTAAAAAAATAAAGTTATTTACAATTATTTAAAATAAATGAAAGACCATGGCCTTGACTTGGTCCACTCAAAATTATTTACGCCTACTGGAAAAATAAATAAGTAATAAAAGTATAGACGTTATCACACTTTGGTGAGCAGTGTATTTATTGGAGTATTTTACTATGCAACTTTTATCAGTGACAAATATATATAGGATATATGTGTAACAAAAGCTGGAAAAGTAAAACACAGGATTTACTGTTCTTGATTAAGCTGCCAAGTAAAGTGTTCTTTAAAGAGTTGATGGGCTCCCAATAACGTTCATTATGGCTGTTAAATGTTTTTTTTAATGCGATAACACAATATATTTATACATACATCATCTTCACTGCAAGCACGGTCTTCTGTTGCAGGGTGAACAGTGTCTGGAACAAAAAAATCATAGACAATAACTCATCTTAATTTATAAAAAAAAAAAACATTTGTGTGATGACATTCAAGTAACATAGTAAGTGAGGTGGTCCTTTTCAGCCACCTTCCGTAACTCGTGGAGCTCTCTGAAATTGCAGAAAAAGCAATGTATTACTCTGCCAATAAATTGTTAGTATCTGAGAATAAGCCCCCTACATTTCTGCAGTTTGCATTGTCCAGCAACCATAGCAACTACATCTGTGGAATGAACAATTTTATAGAATATATTTTAAAGTAAATTGAATATATTTTGTCAAATATTGGTTGGTAAACCTTGAAGAAACAAAGGGGCACAGAGAGGCTGGTGAGGATGAAATCGGTTTTACATGGATTGGGAGGCTAGAAGAAATTTGTGGAAGACTGGAAAGAGGACACTACAGGGGAAGGAGGGACAACTGCTGGAAGGTTCTTAGGGATAGAAGGAGAATGGAGCTGGGTAGGCACTCTATGTTGGTCAGGACCGTGAGCGAAAGTATTGAGTTGGGGGAAGCCAGTGTGGCAGCAGAGTGTGTTAAAGAAGGGCGAGAGTCTACAGAAAGAAGGAGGAAGGCTGAGAGAAGGAAACCCTGCCACAGCCTGATTGCGGGAGGTGCAATTGAGCTATATAGAATAGCAAAAAATTCAAATACATGTGTAAATAATTATGCATAAAAAATATACAAAAAAGGTACCTAACTAATCTGGTACCAATCACTGAAATAAAACTATTTGTGCTACATATCATAACATAGACATTTGTACTTCACACCGAAAATATTGTTTACCTGAGAACACTTATGAAGTTGCCAAGCAGCAATGCCTACCAATCTACAATAATAATACAAATAATAAGTTTAACCTTGCTATTGGGCTTTCACCCAGTGGTGAGTGGACTCTTCCTCACCCCAACGACGCTAATCCACCACACATCCCACAACTTTTCCACTTTGCATGCATTAGCCTACACCTTCTCTTCATTCTTAGAATCTCCTGTCCATAATAACGCGGATCAACTGTGGTCCTTATCCTTCTTTGTAGTACAAATTCCACCAACATTTGCCCCATTATTACTTTTAATTCCCTCAACAACTTCTCTACACTTTTTTCCAAAGCCCACTTCTCAAACCTTTTCCTCAGGAAATTTTCTGCCCCATCCCTGTTCCCACTACCATATTGCCAGACCACCGTCTCTCTTGTGTTTCTCTACCTTGTTCATCCCCAACCCTATTTCCACAACAGGAATTTCATGGTCACTGATTCCATCTAACACTTCTGTACTAGAAAAAGCACAGCTAGGTCTGACTATAACTACATCAAGTAAAGACCCAACATCGTCTTTATTTCACCTTGTAGGAGATTCTACTACCCTCTAAACAGCCAGAAGTCTCTTTACCCAACAATACTCCTACCATCCACTTACCTCTTTCTGTCAGACGCACCTAATCCCTTCCTATGAAGTCTTGACCCACCCATTTCCTTCTGTCTACAAATGTAGCCCCCAAGTCCCTATACACTTTCTCGTAGGAGACCTCACTAACTGAAACTGCCTTCACGTAGTTAAGCTCCCTCCTTACAAGCACCACACTAACAACTAATCAGGCTAGAGGGAATTTCTCCTTCACCTTGCCCACTAATGGTTGAGCTGCTTCCTCTCATACTGTATACTCTTTCCTGCAAGTTCATACTTTTGCCCCCCCAAACCAGCTTTGTACACACTCCCTCTCCTCACCTCCTGCAATTCAACCCCTTTCTGGTTTTGTTCATTAGGCCTATGCCATAAGCATTTTAAGATGGACAATTGGCACTTTTGACTTGAAAAGAAAGATTGTATTCTTTGTAAATCAAGTAACATTTTGTCACGCAAAACATGCATAATTATTTCATCGCTTCACAAGCTGTGCAATATGAATAAAATTACACTGTCATTCCACTAGTTGTTAAGTGGTCAGCTGTGTGGAACAGGTAGGCAGATTGAGTGTGTGACAAAAAAAAAAAACATCTAGCCCATCTTCTTGCTCCACACCTCGGAGCCCGGAGTCCACCTCCTCCCCAAGTGAAAATGTTTTGCAAAACACACACACACTGATACAGTTTTTTCTGGCTTAAGTAAACATATTAATGCTTTACTTTGTTGAAATTCCTCATTAATCTTTCTAAATATTTCCTATCTGGCAAACATAGTTGTAACAGGATGCCTAGGCAGACTTTTAACACCAGAAATTGGCTTATTTTATAATGCATTACAGTCTTTTTTTAATTATTACAATATTAACATAACACTACCGCTAGGCTAGTCTACAGACACTACAATCAATAACTAATACATACCAACAACATCTCCTTGAAATCTTGCATCACTGTCATACATGCACTTTGACGGGATGAACTGTGACTTTATTAAAGCCATTATCCTTCCTTCAACAGCTGACAGCTTTGGGATGTAGCCTCCTCCGCCAGTTTTAATGATCTGAATCTATGCAAAGAACTACAACAGTCATTCATCACTGAAATGGTACGCCCCAACAGAAATATGCCATGATGTAAGCAAAATTAACGAAGAATAGGCTACATTCAAACTGTACTTACAAGCACAATGCATATGATACTGGACGCTATACAAAAATTAAATAAATCTATATCTATATTCCAAGAAAAAACATTTCTGAATATTAGGGATGCGAATATCTGTTCTAATATTCGATTAACCTATAATACGTTACAGAAGATGCAACCACATACAATTATAATTATGAAATTTACCTTGTCATCTGAACTGGCTTTCCTTGCCCGTTTCTTCAAATTGTTGTAACAGTTCTTTAGCTGTTTCGACGAACGTTTGGTGTCGTTCATAGCATTGAACCTTTCCGCAAGACTTTCCCAAGCCTTTTACTTTTCTTTCAATAATACTGCGTCGGTACACTTGTTTTCTATAATTGAGAGTTTCTCTTTGACAAGATCAACTATCAATTTTTTTTTTCCATTTCGGAAAAATTAATACGTTTTTTTCTCCATCATCGCCTGAAATATAAACATAAACAGTAAACACACTAAATAAATACACATCGAGTTCGAGTGTCTATGATACAATACAACCAACTTTATACTTCCTAAACTCTCACCTAAAATGAAATTAATCTGCTCTGAACTATAACGTTATTTATTTCTAGCCAGTAGAAATCGACTAGTAATGACGTCGGCGCTGTTGCCGCAATGTTCAAATGTATGATCTCCAGATCATGTGACGGCGGTTCAAAAAATACTACATTTTAATGGTGCAACGTTTTTACAATTGATCCTTGGATCATTTTTGAACGAAGGTCAGATGATCTCTGGGTCAAGGACGGAATGGTGCAACCGGCGGTAAGCTGTTCACAATACTGTACTCGTCGCCAAATTATTTGTTTTGAACATACATCTTTTTTTTCATGTCTGACTCATCTCCTTAACATACACTCTACCTCGTCCTATCGAAGGTCGCCATCTCTGTCAACTCTGTCCTTCACTTTTTCCCAACTTAATACACCACACAATTTTGGTTTATGAAAGTTCCCACCTTGCAGCAAACCCTCCATGGAATATTGCATACACTTTAAACAGATCTGGTATACTTAGGAGTAGCTTCTGTTTATTGAAAAATTTCAAATACATAATTCCAAAACTCGTCCCAATCAAGAATATCTTTTTAAAATGTTGCATTTTCTTATGTAACAAGTATTGTTTGACAGGTTATTCCAGAGATGATCTGCCAAAATTGTTATTAAGTGTTACACTCTCTTGTCAAACCTGACCACACATACACTTGACTAAGAGAGAGAAGCAATCATAAAAAAAAAAGGAAAAATTAAATATATAATATTTTAATAATTAATAGCAAACCAGTGCTCAATCAAAACAAACACAAACTGAAGTGATGTAGAGTAATTAAATGCCATCTTTGCCATCACTACAATTTACTAGATGCAATAAATAACAAATTTCAAAAGAACAATCTACCACTTAGTTTACAAAAAAAAATCTGGCACAAAGTATAGTGACTCTGTCACAATTATAGTTTGCTGTTATACCGACAGAAAAGCAAAATGTAATGTTTTAACAAGCACATGTCTGTTACCAAGTTACAAATTTCATTTGGCACAAAATGATAGCAATTAATAAAATTTTAAATTTCATGTCTTGAAATGCTAAATAAATCAAGAGCTGGAAACCTCACATGGTAGGTAGGTAGTAAATGATTTACTGTTGCTTCATTAGAAAATTCTTGGTGCAAAATGGCTATTCTAAGAATTTTGAATTTCAATTAATTACTTATCAACCAGCACATCAGCACAAAAAAGTTCAGATGCTGAATTATATTAACTACTGTCGAATATCATGCAGCACACTCAATTAGCAGGTAATTTGGTGCCAGAAGCGAAGACGAGACTCACCAGACGTAAAAAAGACAAAATCCACACATACCTGTTTTTATCCTTAAGGCTTGACGATCAATAACCCTGCAGTATGTCAATAACTCTGCAGTACAATGGAACACAAAAAGGGCGAGAAACGCTTGTCGGCACTGTGTGGTACTTAATCCACACTAATAAAATAAAAAAAAACACTTCACAAGATATTGTATCGCTCGTCACTAACTATGGAAAAACGATCACGTCCTGTACTGGCTTTCACTGATGAACCGCCTCCCTAGCTGGTAGAGGCTACCGAGCTGCTCCATATTGCGCAGTATGACGCCCGTCTGCACTTTTCAAGCTGCTTTCAACTTGATACAACGCCCCAACATAACTGCAAGCCTATTTCCTCACACAACAAGTAATGAGTGATTATCATTGCAAAATCACCCAAGAAACTACTGTCGGACCCCGCAGCAACGTCCCAGCTGACTCTCTGTGTTCTGCGCGTACTGTATACCGGCCCGACAGTCATAGACTATGTGTCCCAAACGGCTCCTCTCGACCGACTGCCCGCTCCAAAACGGTTACGACAGCCGCCTTTGCTCACTTAAGCACCCGCCACCAGGGCGCACCATGAGCCGAGACGTACCAGAACTCTCGCGCGCGCGTGTCTGGCGATTCTCGTGTACACTACTGGGAACAGAACTTACGGTACAAGACGAAAGAATACCGTGTGATACCATAAAGCCAGTTTATGGTCATCACAGAAGACACAATGAAAGCAGCTGAAAAGGCTTTCGAATCACCGTCCGACCACATTCACCTAAAAGTGGATGGCTCTTCACTTCCAGGCAGTCAACCAACCAACGAAAGAGGTTTATAATGTGTTTTTCGGCCGGAACAGACATTCGGTGATTGGAAAACAACCGAAAGCCGTTTATAGATACAGCCCTCAGTGCGCACTCGTTGTCCACAGTAGACTGAAATAGTGTGGCTGTCACACGATTGCCCGCAAAAAGTTAGTATTGTTTATGCCCTAATAACTGGAACACGCGGCACTTTCAGTGCAAAACATTTGTGACAGCAAATTATTTTCAACATAAAATTTTTTAAACCCAGACATTATTAAAAAGTTGAAATGCAGGTACGTGTAGTTTGCGAAGTTATTCTTTTACTAGTTTCTCTTTTTTGGGTCAAGAACTAAAAGTAGTTAGGTATTAGCGAACCACTCGTCATTACTAACCTTATCGTCAATGTAATAACAAACATTATTATCAAGATAACAACTGGATTTTCGCTATTTATTGATCGTTTTACATTATTAAAATACCGGAGTGTCAATTTATTGCAGAAATAACACCATAATAATGATTTACGTAATGTTTACATGTCAAAGGTAGTCGCCATACTTGCACTCGGACAACCGCACTGTCTCTCGAGCTTGTGCAATAAAACTTGCCTGTGGTGCGCACCCGGTGAGAGCAAGTCACCATTGGAACATAAAGCCTGTGTGGGTGGGGTCTGGATCACGTGGCACTGGCACAGTGCGAACCGAGTTCAGTTGAATGCAGTTATAAATTAGCTGGTTCTTTGCAAACGGCAATCTTGACTTTGACATAAGCCCTATACACAACTGAAAACATTAACATTTGCTTTGCAATAGCTTTCAATACATAGCTTCTTATGGAGCCTTACACAATGAAGTCACCAAAGCTAAAGTCAAGCAGCTTTGACTATACATTTTCGATAAACTGAAAGCTAAAGTCAAAGTCAATATGGCTGTTCGCAAATAACCAGCTGATTATGTATGCTAGAACGAAAAATGTTTATTTCTGAGTACAGTTTTGTTCTCCAGTATTAGAATTTTGTGAAAAAGTAATAGGTGTTTTTTAAAAGTACTCGAAAAAACGTGGTAAGTAGCGTTGCAAAATATTCGTAAATGAACTTTAAGTTTTGTCAATAGATGGTGTTGCTTTTCTTTTGAAAAAAATATAACAAATAAAAAATTGGGTTTATTATTTAAATATCTTTGTCAAATGCTTTTACGGTAAATATATAATGATTTATATCACAATATTTCCGTTTCAAAAAACAGATTTACAATCGTTTTTCAACTGTCGTTGATTTAACTTCACATAAGCTTTGTTTAGGCGGGTTGTACCTTTTACAACTTCTACACCCAAAGGTGTAGTAGGGTGTAGTGGGTGTAGATGGCCAAGAACCAAAGGTGTATGAAGTGCAGAAAGTCCGCCTGAACGCTTAGGTGTAGTTGAGTGTGAATTGTTTTGTTTATTTTCTGTGTTAGTGACATGACAGTAAACGGAAATATTGGGAGATACTCTTTAAATGCAGGTGATGAATCCGATGACGAACGTTCTGTTACAGCACATATTTGAGCAAATCTGCACAGTGTTTTGCGTGAATTACGAATTTGAGTAAAATTAAATTTTGGTCCTATAACCTTAACGTACTTACAACCTTACTGCAGCTCATTTCATACGGTACCTAACATGTAATTCTATTGGAAACGAAATGTCCATTCTCAAATAGATTATATTAGATTTACGAGTGGATATAATTTATATTCATAAAAGTAGTAACATAACCCACAAATATTACAAAAAAAAAAAACAGGAATACAAATAGCAATTTTACTTTGCACACCTCCCAGATGAAACTGAATACAATTTTTACTATATATAAGATGTTCAGATTCAACATTTGAAAGACAACTTCTTAAAACAACGCAGTTACTTGTAACACGTTTCGAAAATAGCGTCTTACAACTTCTACATCCAAACTACTCCACCTCGCAGAGGTGGTGTAGAAGGTGTACACCCGGGTGTGGAAGTTATAGTTACACCCGCAGCGTGAAGGCTTTGGTTGTAACAACCAGAACGTCACTTCCGGCAAGAAAAACGCGATGTTGCAGTTCGGGTGTAGAAGTTGTAAAAGTTGCAGATAGGTGCAGACCGCCTAAACAAAGCTTATGTGTTGTGTATTGACGAAATAGGTAAAGTTACGGAAACATAAAGTAAAATGTTAAGGTTTCAGTTTTTCGGAAACATTAAGGGTTTGTTCACAGGATGTTTACCTTTATAATTATTTCCTGTTTTATCTCGACTAAATCTGAAATCAAAACAAACTGTAACTATGCACAATATGAATGGGACTTAAGTTACTCTAAAAGAAAACTACGCAATTTTATTTTAATTTTATGCAGCTGCATAATAAAAAAAATTTCCTTCTACAATTTATTAAGTTGTAAATTTAAACAAATAGTGACAGCAATCTATTTTCCAAGAAACATATTCGTAAAGAAGTGTTTTAGTGTTTTCCTTTATACAGTCCAACTCTATTCTTGATAAGGCATTAGTAAATACATTATTTCGTAACTTCATGTTGGTAGCTATTTCTACTCACTGAATATTGCATTTTAGCGATCTGTTGAAAATGCAAACAGTTTTCGCAAATGCTTGCCTATAGCTTGTGACCAATTCAACCGCTAAAATATGCCTATAAGAAGCCATGCATTGAAAGCTATCATAAAGCCAAATGTTAAAAGGTGTATTTTAGCGGTTGAATTGGTAGCGGTACCTGTGAACAGAGCATTTTAGCGCTCCTGTTTACAAGGGTGTTTGCACGTTTCTAGCAACCGAGGCAGGAGGATGGTTACAGGGTTTGTTCACAGGAGGGCTTAGGGCCGATTGCAGAGTCAGCCGAAAAAAAAAACTTACACTCCACTCACACTCCACTTACACTTGAGGGAATTCTGAGGGAAAATCTGGAGTGCACTCACGTGCATTGCACAGTCGTGAGTGGAGTATGAGTGTGGATGTTGCCAATCAATGTGAGGGGAAAAAATTTCTTTACAGATTACCACCTTCTAAACAGCCTGTTTGTCTCTGTAGTTGGCATCATGTATGTAAATATTGAAGACGTTTATAAAAACGAAAGATGCTCGTAAGCATTTGTTTGCTGAACAAAAGGATTTGTTGTGTAAAATAATGTAGTAAAATGCTGTTATAGATAATAGAGGAGTGACGTCACATCATTTATACAAAGAAAAGATCCTGGGAGAAAATAGTCGATGAGTTAGCATCGCTTCATTCACAAAGTAGGCAAACACTGCATTCTATTTCAGTGCATTTTTTATTGTGCTTTTAAGTGCAATAACGTTTCAATAATAGTCCCTTAAAATTGAAGTGCGTGTTTTTGCTATTGTGTTACTGTATAAAATTGTATTTTAGGCTGGAAATTGTTTGATCTATTGTAAATTAACAGGTATTTAAAATATATCCACTCTCCTTGCCGCACAAACAACACAGTGCACGGTGAACACAAAAGTTAAAAATATGTTAATGTATTGTGAACTAATCAGTATTATTTTCGCGTACATGTACTGTTCTTGTATGTAGTGGCTGCTATATATTTATACACATTCAACATCTGTGCCAATGTAGCCTAGCCTTGAAGTGCCTGATAGAATAGGGAAGTAAGTAGGGCCTACTTTATTTGATTTACATCAATTACTAATATAAAATTTTCTTATGAAGTTCAGGAGTAAGCAGTTATACATACATTTTGTAATTTGAAATTCTGCCAGTGTCAAAAATTTCTAATTGTGTGTATCTAGCCCCTGCATGTAACTGACTCTCCAAACTAACAGTAGAGATTGTCGAAGTTACCTCATATAACTGTAGAAACATTTTCTATTAATAAACTTTACCTGTAAAACCAATAGTTTAGTCCCTACGCAATTAGTAGCTACTCTTGATATTTACCCTTATAGGAGACAGACTAGGCCTATATTAAGAATAGCTACTCATCATGTACCGGCCAAACTAATGATTTTGAATGTATAGTTTATTGATGAAAAATGTTTCTATAGATATTAAAAGTTGTTGTGCATAAAGATAATTGCACTTTACTAACATCGAAATTGTCCATTTTTCTGTTAGGTTAGTTTTGGTTTATTTTATTATTATGTTTTACATTTTTCGCTATGTTAGATTACCCTAAATAAGGTGAAAAACTTCATGGTAAAATAACCGAACCTAAGCAAAACTAACTTAAACAAATCTAAACAGACCTAACAAAAAAAACAGTACTTTTTGAAATTAAAAACTTTAATTTTCTTCATAAATCGAACAAGTATAGAAACATTTTTCATCAATAAACTAGGCCTATACCGCTAAAATCAATAGTTTTGCCTGTACACTAGAAGTGATATTCACAGTTACTTTAGGTTGGTTTGGACTGGGTTAGGCTAGGTTGGTTTGTTGGGTGTGTTTAGGCTAGCTGCTTTTTTATCGAACAAAATACCTACAGTATACAGGAGCTGAGTAGCATTCAGCTGCTACAGTCTTGTGTGTGTCAAGATATTTTTGCACACCTCTTTTTAAAGATATGTGTTTGGTTAATTGTAGTTATAGGCTATTGTGTTTCTGAAATTAAAACAATTTTATTTATTTAACGGTGCACATCTTCCCACCTGTTGGGAAAATATGAAAGAAAGAAAAAAATAGGAATTGTCTGCAGAATCCCAGTAAAGGATGTCCATGGGAGGTGGCCCTCTCGTTGCTGATCTGCCATGCGCTCCATGTACTGATGTGGCTGTGCCTCACCTCAATGAAAACCTTGGTTTCATCTGGGACTCTGATGCTATATCTGCATCACACACTTCTGAAGCACTGGGTACCCCATATATGAAGCTGATGTTGTGGAGCCCAATCCTACCAGCTCTGCTCCCGTTTGTTGTTTGGTTTCATTCAAATTCTCTGATATGTTGATTTTTGACATATTTAAAGTATCATAAATTTTAGTCTTCATAATCATACTATGTTTACTCACACTTTCGTGTGGCTTTCTTTGTTCACGGTGCCTCTTAGCCTAGGCCATCCCGGCGCCAGGCCCCCATGGGCGAGGGGAGAGATCACGCTCTGCCACGCAGTGTACTTCGGCTAACAGTCTGTTGGAACCGCGCGAACCCTTTCGCGGAACGCAGAACTGCGCCTCCATGTCACCTACCAAAGGAAGACAGAAGCTAGCGAGAGAGCCAAGGGCCACCCATCCCCGGATCTCGCCCACTGACCTGTCCCCCGACTGAG
>PNEQ01063870.1:0-18889 GCA_003012365.1 Medauroidea extradentata | reverse complement strand
ACAAAAAACTGAACACACAGAAAAAAAAATTACTGCTGTAGGTCATTCCATTACTTTTTCATAGGGTTTCGTTGAAATCATTGCACAAAATCCAATATGGCGGACGTTTTTAGCTGTATTGAGAGATTCCCAAGCGGGACTTTTTGGGACTTTTAGTCAGTGATTAAGGGGTATGTAATGAACATATCCTGAAATTTTCAGCTTGTTATTCCAAATTTAGGGGTTAAACTCTCCCTAATTGCACTGGACTATTGGTGGCTATACTATTCCCCTACTACCCTTCTCTTCCTCCCCCCTCTCCCGTCTAACAGCGATACTAACGCCCTGCCAGGGACTACACATGACTTGAGGCGCTTATGAAAATTCACGAGGGTAAGGTGGTCAGCCAAAATTTCAAGTTTTTGGTATTTGAAATATTGCCCCATGTATGTTTACTCGTGTTTGAATTATAACTTACATATGGCTTCTCGATCAACTACTAAAACTAATATTATATTTGCATACAAACATAATATGTGCAAATAATGAACTGTGGATGTAGCATTTAGCAAAAAAGATTATCAAGTGGAAAATATGTTGTTTTCTTAATTACTGTTATTTTAAAACCTTGCAGAGTATGGCAGGGGTTTAGAATGCCTGGTCACGTGACTGAGATAACCTACCCTACTCCAGTGAGTGAGTTTTCATAAGCGCCACTGGACTTATAGTAGGTGTGTAATGGGAGAGGAAGTGTTGGTACCCACCTTGCCGGCGCTGCGAACTCCCTTCCACAGAGAGAAGTAGACGAGTATGAAGACAGAGAGTACACAGAGGGCCAGCGACCATTTGATTGGTCCCACCCTGTCCAGGCCGTCCGACTTGTACTGTTCTAGTACACTGCGCCTGCGCACACAACATAGTACTAAGTGCCAATCCACCATACTACAAACAGCCTGCCAAGCTGACACAGCTTATCATTAGGGACCCCTTATTTCCACGAAAAACAATTTTGCCTCAGTTTGTTTTAGTGTTTTACGTACACAACTGTAATTCTGCTTCGTGGTTATTGGCGGCCTGTCCATGAGAAGAGCCGTATCTCATTTTAATGACCCAATTACAATAAAGTTCCTGCAACATCACACGTCTGTGATTTACCGGCAGAATCAGAAGGCTCATGAGAGTTAAATTATCCGATCACTGCCCACAAAGCAGAACTGCAGATGTGCACGTAAGGCACGGAAACAAAGTGAGACAAAATTTTTTTCGTGAAAAACAGGGGTCCCTAGTTATCATTAGAGGTACGTAAATTTCGCAGATACATTCCAGGTCAGGTTGAACGCCAATTATGTATACTTCATTGTCATGTCTGTGACCTGCTGGCGGCTGTTATGAAACGCGTTTGACTACTGCAAGCCAGTAGTAAATAAGGAAATACAGCGAAGTGCTATCGCTAGAGCCACGATTTTATGGCGAAAAGATTTTTGCAACATTTGGTTTCGATGCGTCATGTGCACACCTGCAGCTCTACTACATCGTCTGTGATTGGATGATTTTACTCTCACTGGCCTTGGCAAATTAGAGACGTACATACTCACAAAAATCTTATTCTTATTGGTGCAGTCAAATGAAAAACGTGTCTGAACATAGACACGCTGCCAATAACCTTGAAACAGAACTGCCGATGTGCACGAGAGACACTGAAACAAAGTGGGGCAAAAATCTTTTCGCGACAAAATCGTGGCCCTAGCTATCGCTTGCTACCTGCTTGTACGGTTATATAGCCTAAACAATAGTTAATCGATTGTGGCCAGAGGGTGTATAGGACTGACAAGTCTAGGCTGCTGCCAGATGAATCCGCGAAATTGATGTACCTCTAGTTGTCATATATATGTGGTTTGCGAGTATGTTACACATGCCTACTGGGGATACGGGAGGCGAGTCACCTTAAAAGTGAAAGTACGTCGCCGTCTTGCATTTTTGTATATTGTGTCACAATTTTTCTTTCAAGTGAAATTATGAAAATTTAACCTAACTGCAGGATAAAATATGTATTAATATAATTTTACACATAATAAATCTTTGTTCGCCGTTACTGGGTTTACAGATGTAATTTAAGTTATGAAAGTAATAAGAATTTTTTAACCTCAGATCTTTAGAACAGCAACGGCAAACAAAGATTTATAATGTCTAAAATTCTATCAATATGTATTATATTCTGCAGTTAGGTTTTAAGTTTAATACACTTACCATAAAAAAGAAACGTTATGACACAAAATGAAAAAATTCGAGATGGCGACGTACACCCACTCTTTATTACCTCGCCTTCCACAAAGGTGCTGTGCTTACCCACAGCGCCATGCTTAAAGCCAGGGTCAACCCCCAAAAAACCAAACAAAGGCAAAGGAAATTCCACGACTTCGCTAATAAAGAAACCTGGGCCATCATACTATTCCAGCAGTTATTTATTTTTAATGCATGTTACTACTGAGTGGTTGTACTCCTATTCTGTCGAGAGGGTGTTTACGGGGCCAATGCCGGTTTTTCTCTCTCACTCTCTTCTTAGTTATAGCTCAGCTATAGGTACGCTTAGGGCGGTAGCCATAACTGTCCAATCACTCTCTGCCGCGATGCATGCCTCCTTGCATGAAATCCCTCCTTGTAGGCGAATGGGTACTCAGCCCTGGACGCACTTAGGTCCTGCACTTACCTAGGAATTTCTCCTTAACACAATATAATAGGGCAGCTAGAAACATTTCAATATGACACCACACTGCATCCAACACTCAAAGACCTCGTTCTATTTGCAGCTGACTGCAGCTGAGATTACTGACGAGTGTTCTTTTTGATGCCGGGGCTGCTGTCCAGTAGCATACGAATGACAAAATGGCACCTGGGTCGGAGGCTAAATTTTGCATCGCTTCCTGCTGAATCTACTTGCATCTCAGTGTAAGCAGACGACATAAATGTGGCGGAAATATATGACGAGCCTAACCATTAAAGTATAATGTTGCTGTTATGTGGAGGAGATCTAGATAGTGTAGAGAAGAAGAATAAGTAACTTTTATCGTCGGCACTAACTGTAAATGTTTTAACTATGTTTTGCTGACCATATTTTTTTCTTACTGCATGTTTCACATTTTGTTTAAAAACAGTGATTTGTAAAAGAAACTGTTACGAATTCAAAAATGGCTGTTATTTGGACAAAAAATATTAGTTTATAATACAGAATTTTATTATGTTGAAAAATGCAGACACCATTCTGGCAAACTTACTCACAAGCGTTCCATTTGTGTTCATATACTGAGATACATGAGTACTGATGGTGTTCTGATTGGATAATTACTGGCCAGAAATCTCAGCAGAAAATGGAATGTTGGAAAAACAACATTACAGTAAGCTCCAGTTGAGAAAATAACACGCAGACGACCCAAACACGTCGAGCGAGCCGGATGAGTCCATTGCTGCATTGCGAAGACGTAGGTATATGCGGCTCGGGATAAAGTGAGCACTCAAAAAATACCTGCTAAATTTCTATTTCCAGCCAATTCGTATCTTTCCGCTCGTAACGGCTAACGGCGGGAATTGTCTAACCTCTTAGCACACGTCATTTGATTTTTGCGCGTGTGAGATAAAATGTGCAGTCGGTAAGAAACTATACGGTTTGATAAAAAAGTTTATTAATTACGTAAAACATAAACGTACCGATTCCAGTTGGAATTACTTCAGTATTGTTGAATTTAACTAGGAAAATACACGGAACTACATTCGTCAATTCGCTGCCAACCATACAAAGAATAAGGTAACTATTGTTAATGTCGAATTATATGCAGTAACGGCTAGTGATTTCTTCAAAGGTAAAATCTTTAGTGCTCACTTTATCCCGAACGACCTATAGTTCAGTTCAGGATTGACAGCTGTCGAGTTGGAGATAAACGAAATTAAGATTAATTCTACTACAGGTTAGAAAGATAATACGTTTTCTTATGGGAGAGCTTGGCACAGGGAAAATTTCTGTCACTAGTTTCGCTTCAATCGCTAAGAGACCAGAAACATACGAAACTGTAGTAAAATAATATTTCATTAAACTTTGAAATTATATTAGTAATTTAATTTAATTTTAAAATGAAAAGAAACCGATTTGGCGTTTTAAATTATCAACTTCATGTAACTCAAAATTCAGGAAAGTTCTGTGATTGGTCAGTTTGGTGCATTAGCGATACCAGCGCTCAAGTGGCAAAAATTTTCCATGTGCCAAACTTATAACATTGATCTTTCTAACCTGTAGTAGAATTAACCTTAACGAAAGCTACAGCGCGCGTGAATTATACCTGTTGAAAAAACATTAGTCGCGACGATGGATGTGTACAGCGAGGTGCCAGGAATAAGCAGTTTGTGATCGAGTGAGCGATTTTGAAGACCATCGTGTCTGAAAGAGTAATCAAAATATTACATTTGTTGTAACCTGGGAAGTACACTTTTTATAACGATAGAAACTGTACATACTTCGATTGTAACGTAATGTTGATTTGTTTATACGAAAGCATGGTAGGAAACTATAAATACAATGAAAGGAAAAAAGTTCACAGACTTTCAAAAGTGCTTATTTTAACACGAACCACACACAACAGCCATGGCACGTGAGGGGGGAACCTTCCCCTTAACTGCCTCCCCTACTTTCCCTGCAACAAAGCCGTGCGAAGATTATCTTCTCACATGGCGTTTACACTAGCAGTAGAAGTCATGATTTCTTCCAGTGAAGCGAGAATGCCAAGGCCCTTATAACAGGGCCAATTACGACGGTTGATGTTTCCCAATCGCATGGCCTGTAATGACCTCAACCAGCAGGAACTGACATACAGTAAATTCCCAAAATAGACAGTAATTCAAAACGAAAATTTAAGACATTATTCTCTGTATACAGGAACAAGAACACTATTTAAACCTGCAGAAAGTAACATGACTGCAGGTTACTTTAAAGACACAACATAACAATGTTATGTTTACCGTTAACAATAAGAAATTGCTTAAGGTCCGCTGTGCTAATTTCAAAGTTATTGTTTTTGACATGCGTACAATAATAATCATAATTCACACGGGAAAGTACAGCGGGTTAAAATCCCGCTGAGTGAAGTATTTCAAGTGAAACAGAAATACAGACTACAGTGATAGAGGTCGGTGGTACGATATTTTATACATCGCTGGTTCGAGTCATAATTTTGGAAATTTTTTTTGGAAAAAATTAAAAGCCACGTGCTAACAGTTTGCTGGAAAACCAGGACCATAGACCAAAGACGTTATTAAAGAATAAGATTGTTATGCTGCCCCTTTGTTACATGACCAAATTGAACGCTGACGTATTGCAGGCGAAGCTAGGGAATTGTATACTTTAGCCGGGGTGGGGTGTAACGATTTTTTTTCGACAAAAATCTTTGGTATAGGACATTGGTGTTATGGGCTGCAATATGGCGCCGTTCAGTTTGGTAACACATAGAAACAGGCCGTCAGCATTGGTCTTGCAACTCTTGGTTCGGACAAATAACATTAACAAGATCCAAAGATATAACAATTGTGCAGCTCTCACGATCCATCCTCTTATGGTACCACTTAAGAATACACATGTATTAGGTTGGTTGTAATACAAACCACACAAATACCATTTGTGAATACATTTAATTCGTGAAATGTTAATTTATGAAGCGGCAATAAAATAGTGTCTAGTGCCTGTTAAAAGTGATTTCAGAAAGTGTTCAAATGACCGTAAACGGCTTATACAGAGTGATTCAAAATTCACAATCCATTGCTATAGCACTGAAACGTATAGGCTGTACACTATAAACTGACCGTAAAATCAACATCGAAAAAAATTCATTGTCCGTTAATTCATACAATTCAACAATAGCGATACTTGCCCCACTCTCTGTAGGGTTGGCAACCTCTTTTAATAAGTTAGCTCTAAGTTTTTTTGTAATATTAACTCAACAGTCTTAAATTAATATCAAATGATATATCTTTAAATTATTCTATATATTTTATAAATAATTTATAACAACTAACTTCGGTTTATACTGACTGCACAATCGAACTTGCTGCACGTTAGCAACAGTGATACCATTTTTTTTGTTAATATTTCCGTCCGCCTTGCATGTTGCTAAGCGCTGCAGTTCAAAATTCCCCCGATATCTCGCATGAGTCGATTGTCCAGTAAAAACATAGATATTTCAATTTGTAGGCACATACAGCAACGGGCATTGAATATGTAAAGGTATTGAAGTCGCCAAATAGTAGGCGTATTTTCGCGGTTAAATCGGTAATAAGCTGGTTACAAGTGTTAGCAACGGAACGTTTACATTCTGACCCTATGAACGAAACTTGTGACCTACCTCGCTACTCAGGTAGCCAATAACTGTAAACGGCGGCAAACTGTTTGCGGTGTGTTTGAAAACACTACTGCTATTGGAGTCGCGAAAATTCTGTTTTTCTGAAACATGCTACCTATTCAACCGCCAAAATACTACTAACGCTAATTTGACTGCTGTATGTTGTTCTTCGTGCAATTAATAATAATAAATATTGCACGGGTAGGTACATGGCCGTCTTTAGTAGAAGGCCGGAGTCTTGAATGTGGCAACGCTGCATCGGAGGCCTACTGCCGGTCGCTCATTGGCTGCCCTAGTCAGCGTACACGTCTACACGCCACTAAGGCTGCACCTATACACGTTACAGAGACTAGGGTGGCCAATAAGTGACAAGCAGCAGGCCCCCGATGCAGTGTTGCCACATTCAAGACTCTGGCCTTCTACTAAAGACGGCCATGGTAGGTACCATAGCTAGAGGTATATCGCAAAAAAAAATTTGTGCCAACATGCCCTTGAAAACACTATAATGTCTTGTGACGTGTATGGTTGGGTTATATACGTCTGACGCAATGTAGCTGTCTGAAAACCAATAACAGGCATCAAAATAATATTACAGTAGCGGGATTCTTATTGGCTTAGTCAAATAGGGCAACAACTCCACGTACAAGCGAAAGCCAGTAATATTTTGAAAAATTGAACGTACGTTGAAACCCAGCAAACAGATACGTTTCCCGGCGAGAAACCATCATTTCTAACTATGGCGTAAGTTATCACACCCCAAGTTCAGATTTCTGACTGGGCACCCGAAGGTTCTGCCTGCGCAGAAAGAATATATGAAAAGATGTCCTGCAATGGAGAAGGGGCGAAACACGAAGGGCAGGGAAAATGGGAGTACCCTGAGAAAACCTACACGCCACATAACCTACATGCAAGAAATCGGGTACAACACCGCTGGGAATCGCCGTGGCGGGAGGCGAGCGCTCTAGCCACTTCCCTGCAGTTACCTTATGTTTACTTGACAATGGACAGAGTAGTTCTGAGTCATACTACAATGCTTACTCGAAGAACTCTCGCGCCGGGCTGGTGGATCTGTTGCTGCGTGGCTCCAGGATGTTGGTGCAGTGCTCCGTGTTCCAGGTGTTGTTACAGCTCGTCCAGGGTAGCTCGGACCTGAACGACGCCAGCAGGTAGTACACGGCCCAGCCTATTATCGTGTTGTAGTACATACCCATGTACACGTCCATCAGGCAGATCGCGTAGCCTATGCCTGTCAACAAACCACGCACACTTTACAAATATCTAACTTTTGATAAAATTACCATAAAGGTGGGGTACTTTGTGACAAGAGCGGTGACTTTGTGACACGCAAAATGTTTTATCTATAGATAGAGACCGGAAAAAATTCACGGGTTCACTAACCTGTAGGCTAGCCCCCAAGAACATGTGTGTATTCAAGCTGACATTATCTGCTCACTGGCTGCTCGATGACGCAGTGATATGGGCCTGCATTTAGTTGCTTCTCTACTATCAGCTAAGCGACTTCCAGGAAGTGTTCAAATAACTAACGGCCCAATTGCGAAAGTGGCACGAACTTATAGTTGCTGGAATTATAGCTTGGGGCCAAAAGAAAATGCAAATATTTCAGGTCTCTATAGGTTATTTGATTAAGAAAAAAATTAGTCTATTTCAATGTTTGAAACCCTATTATTTTGAAACCATCGGTTAAAATATAAAGTTCTTTACTAAAATACTTCAAAATAAACACTTCAAGTGACACAAAGTCCCCCACAGTTGTCACATAAGAACTCTGGCTTACGGTTCTCATACTGGAACTAAAATTAAACGGACACACGTCAATATATTTTACATGAAAGGAATTTCTAAAGTTACGAAGTTGCTCACGACCTCGGTATCTTAAATAGAGTAATGGGCACCAAAAATATATTTGCTCTGCATATTGACTGATTTAGTTTTAAAATGGCAACATGCTGACAAATGGACTATTCTTAACCTAGGATGCCATTACTGACTTGTCGAGCCTCGGTAGGGGTAGGGGATGAGAATTGATCTCGATGTGGGAAATTTAACTATGTAAATTCAAACATCTGATATTAAGCGTTGTTTATTTTCTTTTGTTGCGAAACAACCTCGGCACTTGCAAACAAGAATGGCCTGTGTAGTACATACACTTTGTACACGAGAAAATAAAACATATTAGTACATCTGATCATTCTAGGCTACTGAAGAGTACTAAAGCAAACAATAACACTTCTGGCGTTCTTGAATAAGCCAGAAGTTAAGAGTTTGACTGCATGAGTTATTTTTCAAGTAGGTATTTATTTACTAGTATTATATGTTATTGATAGAAACAAATGCTTATACAATTATGCAACATGTTGAATCAAACAAGATATTATTTAGAATCTGGCAAATGGCCCCGTTTCAAAATAAGATCTCATTTCTTTGTATCTGCCCGTATTTGACTTCGACAAGACCCACATAAATTTACAAAAATTTCGGAATAACGTATTCTGTCATGAGGATTGCAGATATTCATAAAGAAAGAGGCGGGTGATAGTGATATTTGGCCTGACATGAACGTAACCCATTTTGTCGGCAACAAAATGAAGTGTTTCTTCAAGGAAGACGAAGATGATGGAACCTAATGAAGTATCGCTTCGACTCGCGAGTAGAAGAAACTCCTGTTGACGAGTGAAGGCGCGATCTTTGAACTGGAGAGGTAATATAATCCGGTGTGAGTAGCACAGAGTCGTCGGTCTCACTAAGGTTGCTTGCATGCAAGTAACCCAATTACCGGCGACTACCAGCTCGGAGAAGTGAGTCATAAGGAGACAGAAACTCCACGCCGCGCCGTGCACACCTTCAAGCAGCCGACCAATCAGCGCTTTAGGCGAGGCGCCCTGTTCGAGAACTCTGTAACCTCATCACTAGAGGCAAAGATGTTTGGTGAAAAGAATCATGCAACAGTTTGTTTCAATGCCTCACGTTCATATCTTCAGCTCTGGTGCGTAGTTATTGACAGCGAGCATTCGTGTAGAGGCGTCACTCATTTGACTGTGCCAATGAGAATAACCTCACTGCGACAACACACGTCTGTGATTTGCGGGTAGATTACAAACATGTTGAGAGTTATAAACAGCCAATCATAGACCAAGAAGCAGAGTTGCAGGTGTGCAAGCGAAGAACTGCAGCAAACTGGTGCAGAAATCATTTCACAAAAAATTGGGGTCTCTACTCATCAGCAGTGGCACTGCGCTGTGTATTCTCGAGCCAGTCTCACCAGAGACCAGACAGGATAGGACACGGTAATAGTATACTTGAAACTTATCTACGGTGGGTCTGTTCTGCAACCGCAATTATAGGCCGAGCCGAGAGGTCAGACCACTCGCCTCCCTCCAAGACGATTCGGGTTCGATTCCCTGCGGGGTTGGACTCCGGATTTTCGCATGTGGGAATCGTGCCGGACGATGCCGTTGGTCGACGGGTTTCCTCGGGGATCTTACGTTTTCCCTGTCACTTCACTCCGGCATTGTTACATACTCACCTCATGTCTCTCCCTCGCCAGCGCTGAAGACCTGGATGTTAATCGTTGACCAAAATCTCTCACTCACCCAACTAAAATTGCAACTATTACGTACACATTTTAGAAATCTAGGTAGTCCTAAAATTAATTCGCAAAATTTTCCTGTCCCTAGTCATAACTAGAGATACCTCGGAAACTTAGTTTCAACTAGCTTCCGGCTGGACTGCACAGTCCTGTGTACACTCTACCCTCAGCTACTCGTACATTGAGTGCTGCTCCAGTGAGTGGACAGTTGTATATATGACAAGGTAGCGTGGCAGTCAGTGAGTGTTTCCAGCAGGTCTTATATTGGCTCATAGTTACCAAGGACCGATTTAACAAACAACTATTAAACAACGAAAGTAAGTTGGCTGTATATGAATTATAAATCTTACTTCCCCTCAGATTAATTCGCCAAGCTTAGGAGTAGTTACATATCAGAAACTAGTAGACATGAACAAAATTTATGTCATTTACGGTATTTGGTGATAGAGATGATGGCATATCGTGATTTTTTTTGTACCAACATGTCATTGAAAACACTGTAGTTTCTTTGACATGTGTGATAGGGTTACATCTGTCTAGCCTGGCACAACGTAGCTGTCTGCAGACCAATAATATAGGCATCACATATTACAATTGCTGGATTCTTATTGGTTCGGTCAAATAGGGTACAAGCGAAGACCAGTAACCTTTTAATAGGCTGAACGTGTGTTGAAACCCAGAAAACTTTTACAATACATAAATGTTATTTAATTTGAATTTTATTTAAACTAAATAAAAACATTTAACTACAACAAAGAATGAAAGAAACACTATTTTTTTACCAATGGTATTAAAAATTAAACAAATTACAGATTAATAGGTTACACCACTCAAAAGTAGACATGCCGCTTGTAGTCAAATTCGAAATTAGAAGAAGTGAGATGAAGTAGGGACTATGTCAGAATGGCAGGGATAGGAGGGGACATCAGAGGTAGGTGTGTTAGATACTGAATGAAAACAAATGAAGGACGCTTCTGGTAGAACCACGTACAATGAAGAAAGAAAAAAAGTCCTCGGAACTTGCAGATTCTAGTAAGCGGTTCGTTTTTTTGACGTGGTGGTAAATTCGTCCGATGGACTGGAGAGTGGCTAATAACGTGCGGCTCCTCCCCTCTCCCGTCAGTCATCTGTTTGAACTGCGGTGTCGCAGACCTCCTCCCCGCGCCATGTTCTCCTGATAGCTACATCTCCTGGTACATTGTTACCTCCCTCCAGACATGTGATAGAGCCGTCAGGTGCACCGGATTACCACAAAGTGCGTTCGTTCGGTTCGTTATCCCCCGCCCCCGCTCGGCGACTGGCTGGGCTGGGTCAAGGGTTGCAGGGGGAAGAGGAGGGGTGGACGATGTGGGGCTCGAGATAAGTACCAACGTCCCCAGCACACGAGGGTTGCTACAAGGGATGTCTGTACCTGACTCGCTTCTACTCCCAACCCTACATCTACATTTTTTCATCTTTTACCTCTCGCGTATGTGCTAATAAACGGTAGATTTTATTTCCGCGCATACTAGTTTTGACTGGCTGTTTTCGAATACTGGTTAATCTGTGAGAGGACAGTTTGTTAAATACCTACAGCTATTTCGTGTAAATAGAAAAAGACGACCGTTCACGAGAAACTCAAAAGTTTTTTCAGAAGAATTTTTATTTATTTGAGGTTTTACAGCTTAGATAAGATTATATATATATATATATATATATATATATATATATATATATATATATATATATATATATAGGGCCCATGACAAAAATTTTCGTAGCAGTTTATTGAATTATAGTTATCAATGTCACAACTGACTGACACATAAAATAGAACATGTTTTACAGTTTGGCTCATAAATTTATAGTGCAAGAAGATATAAGATAATATTAATAATTCTGATTTACGAAGATGTCAAACATTACTATTGCAATTAGGTATTTAAAAATATAGGCGTGGCACTACATGAGAAATACATCTCAGATCTACGGCTACATTCTAAAAAATACTTAGATAAAGTAGCATAGCATATTTTCGCATTGGCTCTTCTAAACATTAGTTGCAAACGTAACTAATTCAACATAAACTAAAGGAGATTTTGTTAAAGTGCAATTTTTCTGTCATAATTTTTGTGTACACATGGTAATCAATAACTTGGTTTGCCTAGGTATACCATGCAACATACCATTAAGGAAAAAATTACTATGTTTATTTTTGGGAAAATGGGGCGGGACTCGGCCAAGGTCTGTAAGGATTCATCCCATCATTCGCCTGGAGTGACGTCGGAAAACCCTGGAATACCGAGATCTGAATAGCGAGGACCGTGAATCGAGTCGAGTTCCTTCCAAATGCGAGGTAGATGTTTTACAACAGATCCACTTTACTCGGTAAATACGAATGTGCAACAGTCTTCTTGCAGTTCCAGGCTGATGAGTGTTTTTTTTATGACGTTAGTTAACAAACTCATTTTCTTTGCCGTGTGCTGATAGAAATGAATTAATAATTCGTACGACTTATTGTTTAAGTTCATTCTTACGTTATATGTTTCTGAAGTTCAGAACTAACTTCTAAAGCACTGAAAATATTACACATAGTTTTAGAGATGGAAAATATAATGGCTTAGCATATTGTACAGTTAATTCCAAAATAACTAATCTAATCATTGCTTGTGATGATGAATAATCAAAAGAGACAGGAAAAATTCGCAGGTTCACTGACCTGCAGGCTATAACCTGAAAGAGTATCTGCACTCAAGCAGACACCAGACTCCACATTGGCTGCTCTTTGGTACAGAGGTACCACATGATTGGGCCTACCTTTTCTCCTGGAAGTGTCAAGAAGGCTAAGTCTTAGGCCAATAATAAAAGTGAAGCGAACTTACAACTCTTTGGAATTTAGCTAGTACTCTAGAGAAAACGCGAGTTTCTCAGGTCCGTAATAATCAACTAGAAACTCAACAATTTCAAACAGTTTTACAGTACTAAACAGCGACGTTCATAAGGAAATTGTACACCAGTTTTGAAAATCTACTGTTCCAACAACTGATAGGTTGTCGAAGAGAACAATTTTTTTTCAACTACTGTATTTGTTTATATTTCACCTACACCCGTAGGAAATTGGGCAACACCACGCGAACAACTATGTCAACTCGCCAGTGTATTAACTAATGATTATTATTTTTAATACAAGCCGATTTCTGATATGCGCTTTTAAGCCGGCCAATACAGTGCTTGTGAGTCATGGAGTTATAAAATATACATTATAATATTTTTATTGTGTTGAGGCATGGCCGTCTTTAGTAGAAGTCCGGAGTCTCGAATGTGGCAACACTGCATCGGGGGCCTGCTGCTTGTCACTTCTTGGCCACCCTAGTTTCTGCAACGTTTAAAGATGCAGCTTTAGTGGCGTGTACACGTGTACACTGACTAGGGCAGCCAATGAGCGACCGGCAGCAGGCCTCCGATGCAGCTTTGCCACATTCAAGACTCCGGCCTTCTACCAAAGACGGCCATGGTTGAGCTGATGGGAAAATAATATGTACACTAGAATTACGCAATTTCGCCATACAATTCTTTTATTAAAATTCCATTGTTACTAAGACTGAAACCCGGGTTAAAGTGCAGGATTGTTACAAGAGTGTATTAAGCTTCAGGCCAGTTTTAGTAGTTGCATGACAGCTCTTATAACTAGTCCTGAGAAGAGAAGTTGTAAAATAAACACACCTTGAGATTTGTTTTGAGACTCGTTTTCAAGTAACTCTCAACTGAGTGTGTTTCATGTGAATTGTTGCTTGAAAGTCGATTTAACAATTCAGCAGTTGAGTCTCCAGACTACAACATATTAATAGGTACTGAAACCAAAATCAAAAGAGGAATATTCGCTAAAGAAACTCACATCAGAGAAGTTTTAAAGATAGGTGATTTGGGATGCGATTTTTTTGGTTTATATTTGTCCAATTGACAATTGTTAGTTTTGTAATTGTAATCGTATTGTCGTAATGTGGAAGGAAATTAAATCAGTAAAAAGAATCGATGCTATCCGGGCTTTGTTTATCTTATAAGTAGGGCTAGGAATATTTCGAGAGTTCACCGACCAACATGCTAGAATCCATTATCCTGAGTATATCGAAGCCCTACCATGTGTCCATTACCTGCTACTCATTCAGACAGCAGACAATGAACGAATATACGGGGCTTGAGTATGCATAGGACATTGGATTATAACATGCAGGTCATTGACCTCGCACATTTTCCTAGCCCTACTTATAAGAGACTTAAAATTAAAAAAAAAATAAAGAAATGGATGGTGCACATGTTCACATATCCACACGTAAAAGCAAAATTGACTTGCCACTTCTTGTGCACGATGATCCTTTTTTACTTTTGTGGATGCTATGATAAAGATAATAGTAATAAAGAACCAGATTTACTACTTAGAAAAATTCACACACAGGATGCAAGGAACCTGTATGAATGGTACGCCGACTAGACATTTTTAAGGATGTACCAATTCTTTAACAATACAGTAATAAATTTAATACTGCCTCACGTTCAGCCTACGTGGGTAAATATTAACAAAAGCTACTCATCGTATACCGGCCAAACTATTGATTGTAAAGGCGTAGTTTACTGATGAAAAATGTTTCCGTAACTGTTAAAAGTTGTCGTACGTAAAAAAAAAAACTGTAGTTTTCTGGCTTCGAAATTTTCCATTTTTCGTTAGGTAAGTGGGACAGCGAGGTTAGGTCAGGTTACTTTAGGTAAAGTTAGGTAACCTAATGTTACCTAACAAAACGAAAAATGGAAAACTTAGGGCAAAATAACCTAACGAAAAATGGAAAATGTCGAAGTTAGTAAACTACGATTTTCTTTATGTACGACTACTTCTGATGTCTACAGAAACTTGTTTAATTAATAAACTATGCATTTAAAATAAACAGTTTGGCGGTATACGATGAGTAGCTATTCTTAAAATTTACCTCAGCATGTCAGCAAGGACACCCTACGCCAGCCCACCAATTTACAGTTCCGTTTCAGTTTTTCCTCGCCGATTCATTCATCGGCAATACATACATGAAACAATGCGTTATTTTCAATACATTAAAATAATAACCTTGCCTTTTTATATCAGCTAGTGCTAATATTATGACTAGGTAGTTCTGTTGGGGCTCTGTTTATTTTACTTGAAGCGAGGGGCGAACTTAAGTTTTTTGTCATTCGTGAAACACGTGTTTTGCTCTTGTCTTTCGAGGCTGTAGCCAATACAACGTAATTGCATATTTATAGTTAAAGGTACGAGTGACTTTTTTTTAGCTCGTGCAGAAACCTATATAACCAGTATTCTTCAAACGGATCAGAAGTAACACAACTCGATAACTATGTTAATGTACGCGAACGCTGTTATGAACAGTTTGCCAAATGCGAATAAAACTTTGTCATTATTATTACTATTACTATTCTGGACAAACATTTCAGGAACCTTATAAATGTACATAAGCATAGCAGCTGGGAAGAACCTATTTCGACAAACAAATATTTTCGAGCAAGAAGAGGTAATATTATGGTGCGGAAAGAAATTACTCTACAAACCAATGCTTACCCATAAGACTCGTGAAAGTTCTAATTAATAATTAAATAATTGTCAGAAGCATTTGACGACACAAATATAAGATAGGTTGTCTACATTAAATTATCAAATAAAAATTTTCTGATACATTTCAAACAACACACCATTTATCCGTATACCAAACATTAACACGTACTTAGCAAAGTATTGCTTCATATGTAGAGATGATGGTTTATCGCGGGAAAACTTGACCGTTTGCTAGGTTTCAACTACGTTCAGCTTATCAGTAGCTCACTGGCTTTTTCCTGTACGTGGAGCTGTTACCATAATTGATTGAGCCAACTAGAATCACGCTATTGTAATGTTCAGGGACCCTGGTTTTTCGCGAAAATAATGTTGCCCCACTTTGTTTCAGTGCCTTCTGCTTCATGAATGTTGGCAGCGTGTCTATACGAAGAGCCGTATATAATTTGTCTGAGCCAATTACTATAAAGTCTCTGCAACACCTCACGGCTGTAATTTGCCGGTAGAATCTCAATCCTCGAGAGAGTTAAAACACCCAATCACTAGGGCTAGGAAAAATTCGCGAGTTCAACGACCTGCATGCTAGAATCCAATGTCCTATGTATACTCAAGCCCCGTCTATTCGTTCATTGTCTGCTGTCTGAATGAGTAGCAGGTAATGGACAAATGGTAGAGCTTTGGTATACACAGGATAATGGATTCTAGCACGCCCTACCAATCACTTGACCACAAAGCAAAACTGCAGATGTGCACGTAAGGCAATGAAACAAATTGGGGCAAAATTCTTTTCGCGAAAAACCAGGGTCCATAGTAATATTTAATGTCTGTTATTGGTCGGCAGACAGCTTTGGAGTGTCAGACACGTATCACCCAATCATACATTTTGCGAGAAAACACAGTGTTTTTAAGGGTATTTCGGCACAAAATTTTTTTCGCGATTTATCATCGTCTCTACTCATATGGCAATAGCTGTACGATTGCTTCATGGAAACTGAACACTTTATCTTTCGCTAATACACACACACATTCGTAACTGTAAACCATCAAAATAAAATTTTTTGTGTACTAATATTGATTATGTTAGTCCGTTCGACTCCTCACACAAATAACAAACATTCAATAAATGCCTATCAAAAATGTTCACTGTAATGCTTGAAAAACTAATGTTACTTTAATTACCAACACACACAGTAAAGACTAGGTATTTTACAGTCCAAAAAATCGCTTCTCAGAATCTCGTATTGCTTGAGAAGGGAATTTTGGTGCTAATATCAGCTAAGTATATGTCGAGAACTGTCTAATAATTAACATGTGTCTCAAGACTAGAAACTCATTTTAAGACTGCTTCACTTGAGACGATATCAAGACGAGATGTGAGTAACGACTGTTAATACGGACCTTTAGTCTGTGAATTCGAACTATGAGAGAAGTTTGTTACGATTGTCTTGTAGGTGGGAAGCAAAGAGTATGAGCAGGGAAGACACCCCAATCCACTCGACGAAGACGTCTCGACGACCGCCGGCGGCGCTGTGTAGTTGAAGGTACCTGCTGGAGGGAGGACTGCGTGTCCGATTGGCACCCTCAACTGTGTCATACCGGTGCCGTAATAGCCTTTGTTTGTGCCGACAAGGCAACGTCGCCTCTGACTGTCACCCTCTGCAATACTTCACTTTTGCCTCCAGGCATTGTGTGAAAAATAAATCTCCACCGAAGTTTTCTTGTTCCGAACGTCTTGAGAAACGTTCAGTTTTTTTAACTTACAGCAGCTGAGTTTACTGACGAGTGTTCCTTTTTCTGCTGAAGCTGCTGTCTAGTAACTAGTGAGTTGGGATTTGGCGTCTGGGTTAAAGGCTATACTTTCGGCTGAGAGTACTGGCGTGTGGAATGTCTGACTGTTTCAGAAATATCAGGAAACACAAACAAGGGGAGGGGGAGGGGTAGGAGGGGGTTGTGACGTAAACAATCAACAAGTTTTTACATTGCTATTACTGTTCAAACAAACATGACCATTTGAATGGAAAATTGCAAAAATCTTCAGTGCCATCATATTTTGCAAAATAATATAGCGGCCTTAACCTTTGATGGTTAGGGGATGGATATGTAGGTGTTACGGGCGTTCCGGAGAGAAAAAATTATAATCTTATATTTTGTATGAAACTGTGTTAGATTTGTAGACTTTACTTGGAAGAACATATCTTCTCACAAAAAAATATATTAGCCAGTTTTCCCATAACGACATTTCAAAGTCAAAATTTGCATGTTTTTAGTTCACACACTCCCCGAAAACCAATAAACATAATGAAACGAAATAATTCAGAAAGTTCATGTCACGGGCTAGGACTCTATATAAAAATCCAATACAAAATATTTTTGCATTTAAAAAAATTCTAAAAGTAGTAAAACAATTTCAAATTTCAGAAATTTTTTAAAAATACTAAACGGTATTTGAATCTTTTTTTACTACCTAAAGTCCTAGCTAGTGACATGTGCTTTTACTGTGAATAATTTAGTTTCATTATGTTGATTGGTTATCGGCAGAGGGAGGGGGGGGGGAAAGGAGGTGTATGAACTAAAAACATGCAAATTTTGACTTTGAAATGTCATTCTGGGAAGTCTGGCTGAGCTAAATACTTTTGTTATAGGATAATGTACTCCAAAGTATCATCTACAAAACTAACACTGTTTCATAAAAATACAAAATTATAATTTTTTCTTCGGAATAACCTTAAGACGAATCACGGATATTCAATAGCAGCAAACCAAAGTTATCATTGGCCTAGTCAGATGGGGGCACTCCAATAGATAAAGAACGTCAGATTTGAACATGCTATATTGATGCTTAGCAAACATCAACTTTTACCACCGCTAAGCAGTGTTCCTAACCATTCGGCTAGTACGCATGGCTAGAGACACTGGAAAATCGCGAAAAGGTTTAAAATAGTCTCCAATAAACTGTATTATATCAACCGTGACACGTGTGAACAGTTATGGGTCAAATAACACACGCTGTGTGTTCAAGCTGTGTGTTCAAGCTGTGCCGTTCTAACTGGGCCTGTTGTAGAGAGAAAAAAATGCTACAAATAAACCACAACCAATATATAGGGACCCCTGATTTTCGCGAAAAGAATTTTGCCCCACTTTGTTTCAGTGACTTACGTGCACATCTGCAGTTCTACTTCATGGTTATTGGCGGCGTGTCTTTGTGAAGCGATGTCTCTCATTTGAGTTCGTCAATCACAGTAACGTTACTACTACTTCAGAAGTCTGTTATTTGTCAGTAAAACCCCGAGACACGTCACAGCTAAGACGTCCAATCACTGATCGTGAAGTAGAACTGCAGATGTGCACGTAAGTCAC
>PNEQ01063864.1:0-12045 GCA_003012365.1 Medauroidea extradentata | reverse complement strand
CATTACAAATAACATTTTTCGCATGCATGGCAGCTCTGAGTAAAGAAATTTACTTGCTATAAAATCCAAATAATAAATGTCTGTATGAAATTAAAATAAAATTGTCTCACAGTAGACCATCCTGAAAAATAAAATTGTCTAAAAGTGTCCCAAAGTCACCCCCGCTTATGGTATGTTATCAAAATGAGTCGAAATTACATCGAAGTGACTATTGTTATAGGTAGATTATAGCCTATATAAACTGTGAAAATTTTCCTATATGAATAATTTAAAAACCTTTCCCGATATGCTGTATTTTTTGGACGATAAAGCATTTTCTAGTTTATTTTCAAAACAATATTTTTAATTTAATTTTTTCCAACCAAAATATCGCCGAGACAACAGGCAGTTAATAAATAGGTCAGTATAATCTGAACATAAAGGAAATTATTAAAACTCAGCCTTGTACTGTCCTTTACTCACACATCTCTTTACGTATTGTAAACATTGTCACCTAACAGTACCAGTTAAATGTTTTAACTATATAATTAAGTACAGGTTTTTTCTCGTGTCGTCGTAAACAGCATTAAATAGAGACTTTTATCTAAATTGGCTTTGTTGCAATTTTTACAATACTCTTTCTTTCCGCTTGAAAATACTTACTTTTCAAGAATAAACATAGCCGAAGACTGTGACTCGACCGAACACTCGACACACCTCCAGTTCGGTGCTTGTCTCCTAATACTTTGTCGCAGTAGTTTCGTCGTTCCCACCTCTCCGCGACAGTGTATGAGTGTGCGCGCGCATCGTCAAAGAAAAGAAAAAAGAAACAACCTCCCTATTGGTCACAGCTTCCATCATGTGTCACCGCCCGAAACACCCCCTCGTACAACCCCCAGCGTAGTGGGGAGAGGAAAAAAAACGTTCGAGGAAGAGACGAGTCGTAGAACTGACATAGACCCATATGAACCTTTTTTATATTTTTATTTGCGGAACACGTCACCAGAATATTTGACACCAATTTCAAACGTCCTATATAGCCTAATCTAAATATTTACTTACTCAGTAGCCTGGCAAATTGACAACATCATTTAGATATTTAAAAGGAAATTCAACGAATAATTTTACATAATATACATGTTTACAATGAAAGTAATAAAATGAGTTCATATTAAAAGAACGAATTAAGTATTTCTGAACGTTCTGTAGATTGTTTTATAGGCAGTAATCTTAAATGCGGGAATATTGCCATGCTAATTCACCAGTAGAAGAGAAATAATCAGCAAAGGTGTCCCGTATTTGCATAGGACTTTTTCCGGCGTTTGTTTGATGAAGCTGATCAATATCTTCGAATCCTTCATAAGTGAACGTGTCTTCGATACGAAACCCATCTCTATCCCGTACAAAGTTATGCAGAGTGGTACAGGCTTTAACAATGTTCTCAGCAAACCCAACAGCTACATTGAGTGGTCTGTGGAAAATCCCCCACTTATTTGTTAGAAGTCCAAAGGAACATTCCACATATCTTCTAACTCTAGAAAGTCGGTAGTTATATACTTGTTTCCTCTGTGTCAAATGTTTACCACCGTATTGTCTCGTGATGTGTGTAGATAGACCAAATGTTTAATCACCTACGAAAACGAAAGGGACTTTGTTGGTAATTTCCCCTGGCAGTGAACGAGGTGTAGGAATATGAAGTCGGTTTGCTGACAACTTCTGCTTGAAAACACTATTATTAAAAATTGAAGCATCTGAATTATTACCAACTGCTCCAATGTCAACAAATGAACTTATAGTTTTGCAAGAGAGTCGAGGGCGAAAAAAACTCAGGTTTCTGGGTCTGCACCAAGTAATCGTAAAAAATACATATATTTCGATGACCTGTCATTTTTGCAACCAAATTTTCAAGAGAGGTCAGTACCAGCATAAGACGCATCATATTATTTCTGTAACGTCATTATTTGACAAATTAACAATATTCACTATTTCACAGGACTATTTCAAACTTGGAGGGCGAAGAAGAAACTGTGCGTAGTCAAATGCGTCCTGCACAGCCAGAGAATACTGGAGAGGCACGTGCTAGTAGCAGTACGGCTAGGAAGAAGAGGAAAACGGAGGGCTCGGATTATCATAAATTATGTGATATGCTCCACAGAAGCATCTGAGCAGCGTTCTGTTACTCAAGCAGAAACAGACGACGAAGACAAGCTGTTTTTTGCTGTCATTGGTAAAATATATGAAAGACATTCCATCGAACCATAAATTGACGGTTAAATGTGAAATTATGTCAGTTATTGCTAAGTGTAAAAGTAACACCTCCACAATGCCCACAACCATTCCTAACCTAAACCTACATGCTCATGGCTACCAACCCTATGTAACGCCGGTACCAACTCCTGAACCCTCAGCTGCCCCTTCCACCGTTACAACAACGGCCAACGCAAGCACTGTCGCCCGTTGTTAATGACTTACAGTCCCTATCACCTTCATCCGGTACATCAAGCTTTGTTAGCTTGTACTAAGTATGAGTAATAGCCAAATGGTTACAAAATACTATTCACGTAAAGCAATTATCTGTATAAAATTATAAATACAACTTAACATTTATTTTATGCTTACCTGAGTGTTACTGCTAATCTTTCCTCGACATGTATCGACTTCCTCATATTTGTGTCCTGTTTTTGCAGAGACAACATCAATCTCTCACACAATTCATCAAACGATTCAATCGATATTCTGAAATAATTGAAAAATTTTTCTCTGTCTCGACGCACGTCATCGTAGAGAATCCAAAATAACCCTCTATTTTGTCTATCGCTAAGGACTGGGTGTATCCAACATTTCCTCCTCCTTCTCCTCCTCTTTTTGAAAAACTTCAGTAATGCCAGAACACCTACAACCTCTTCCACCCCTAACATTATACTATAGGACAAACACTTCGCCTCTGATGTCTCTGGCGACTTGTCTGCCACAAGTCTTCCTGTAGTCTCCAGTGACTACAGTCGCCGGGCGACAAGTCGCCGACAGACAAGTCTCTCGTGTGAAAGGAGCCTAATAGATACACAAAAAATCTAAAGCGAAGCAAAATTTCAAGCAAATCTATCTGTAGATTCGGTCCTATGAATAACCTATCATTCAAAGAATGTCCACAGCTGTCAGCAGCTAAGGCGTTGTAGACTACTCTTAGTTTGGTAGTTGTACTGTCAGGTTACTGCACAGCATGGTGTGGAATGCAATAAGATGCTCTGCTTAACTGGTACTTGGGGACCAACGACATGTGACCAGTTTGATGTAATCCTTGCGTATGCTATATTATACAGTTTATCCCAATAGTTAAAATTATCGAAGACTTAACATTCAAAAGGGGCTAAGTGCCAAAAAGTAACTTTCGAGATAAAAGCAAAAAGTGTATATTGCAACAAACAAATATGCAAGTGTCCAATGCTGCTATATCTTTATTAGTTTTGTGAAAGCCGTAAGTAGTAGTAATTATGTAGTAAATACTTATACAACACTTACGCAAATAAAAGTAAGATTACAAAGTGTGTGTTGGTTGTAAAATATATCAAATTTAAAGGCAATTTGAACGAATTATTTTCTAATTTCCAACAAAAGAGTAACAATAATGTGAACGATTTACACACACACACACACATATATATATATATACTGTTTAACAAAGTAATACATTATATATTAAAATGTGGATACCAACAAAATGAAAATATAATTTTTAATTGAAGTATGTGCTAAGTCAAAAGTCAACTTGAACTTTTCTATTATGGTGTTACACAAAACATCAGAGCATACAGCACGTTATTCCTGTGACACCTTGAACCAAATAATGCTGATAACAGTGAAGCCAACCAAAATTTAAACATAAATTAATTTAAGAATACACTTTAGCCACATACTAATATTCTTTTACTTATATGCACTGTGATCACACGAAACATCAATACTATATGCAGTCAGTTAATATACATTATAGTTGCACTTTTTTATATTCTTGTTTCACACAAATTACTTGAATTTTTTGTGTTCTTCTTGAAGATAGCCCTTCATAGCAATCAGATCTTTTTCTTCTCAGCTGACACGCCTTTAGTGGTCTTCATCAACTTTATTTCACAGGTGTTGAAATCATTGATAGTTTTCCCCTTCTTTAGAAGTGTTAAAGTCGTCCAGTCTTGCATCTCATTGATTGATTTCTTCATGTGTACTACTCAAGGCAATGTAATTTTAATCCATGAAACAGTAGTTATATTCATCTTGGCCGTATTAATGAACATATCACATATTTGCTGGAAGTCAAGAAAATCATTCTGTTCCATCTGTAGCACTCGAAATGGTTGTTTGGTGCGGGATGTTTCCACTACTTACAATAGGCCATTTGGAATATAACACTTTACAGCTTTTTTCCTCTCGTCTATTATTGCAAAATCACGGTCGCAAGCTAGAAAACTATGACCTGAAACTATTTATGTTCTATTGAATCATATGCGAAATGGATACCAGAAACATGTACCTTAAAATTAGAACGTTATATTTGTTCTAAGAGCAGCAGTTATCACTTCACACAACAATATTACGAGTGGACGTGAAGCTAGGTTCAGCATTCAATACTTTGAATAGACAAGGTGTGATGGCGCTAACACTTCTGTCACACCCTCGTGCCGCATACACATCAAGCCATCACTAGTTTCATGGACACGTACACAATAGCTATAGCAGTAAAGTTGCCGTAAACAGAATATGTCCGAATGTGTCAAACTTGGTACACACATCACCTGTTGCATGTCCACTGAGAGCGTGAAAACACTGCTACCTGGCATACATGAGTCTGCAGAGTCTTTTTTCAACATATTCATTGCTACCTCTGCTTTCCTGTGGTGTAATATCAAGTTAATTTGTACACTACGGAATGCTGTTGTGTTTCCCTTAATTTGCAAGTCGTAGATATCACACTTTTTACATGTATCATTTCTAGTTTTTGGAAACGTAGTTGTGGAAAGTCACGAAGGATATTCTTCTGTAGCATGCAAGATTTATCTTGCTTACTGGAATTTTAGATTTGAATGCTGCATACAACCTGCTAATATGAAGGTCTGGAGATAGATACTCCTTTGACGTCTTATTTCTTTAATAATGCCCCGACGTCTCTTGGTGTGGAATTAATATGTTCCGTAGCCTGTTGTTGGTTATCATCACTGTACTCCTCGTTATGTACACATCCTATTTCATCTGAGTGCATTGTCTCTCCCTTCCACATGTTCTTTGCTATAGTTTCAATTTGTATTTTAGTCACTGCAAAATTGACCATGAACATTTATCGGCAGACACCTTCACCATCAGGAACATTAAACATTAATGTAGATTGTCTTCGACTTTCTTCCGGACTTGCCTACTTCCCGTGATGTTTGCGTGCAATGAGAATGACGTGAATTAACGCCATCAGAAGTATAGATTGACATTTTTCATTTAAGCTATATTTTTCAAATAATCTATTTATCATTTCTGATGGTTACACTGTACCTAAAACATTTACACGTGCAGTACATAACCAACAACAGGAGTAAAATTGTTTATATATTTGTATGAATACCTAAGGCTGTTGGTTTTGTTTTGTTTCAATATAATTTCCTTTTGATTATATATATATATATATATATATATATATATATATATATATATATATATATATATTCTATCACTGACTCGTAAGTCATGGTTCATTTTCCTTTTTGACGTTGTTCTCAGTCGCCCGTTCTTTGTAGAAAAACACGGTATTAAAAGAGAATCAGTACAGCATCAACTAAGATAAACAGACACACCCATACTTAGCGTAAAACTAGGGAACTTTGAAATTTATACAATCGACTTTTCAAATCTCCATAGATTAAACAAGAGTATACTTAAATCATATATAAAATATAAATATAAATATACACTCATCTTCTGCACACGGTCCCACATTGGCTCACAAAACTGCCTACCCAAAAACTGTCCATATCACCATGTTCTATCAATATTTGAACATGTTTACAATTTATTTTTAAACAAATCCGTGATCAAATAAATGTATTACTCATCGAAAATTGATATTTATTTCATTTGTATTCAGGTCTGGTAAACAGTCTTGTATTACACATTTCAAACAGCTACTGAATAAACTTCTGTAGTGATCTAGATCAGTACACGTAGGCATATATTTGTGTATGATTTTCTTTGATGTATAAGGCGTGCGGAGTAATGTATCTGGAGGGGTCAAGCTCATTGCTCGCGCGGCGAGTAGGGTCAGCTGGTGGGCGAGGAGGTCTGTCGAGTGATAGCGACGGGAGGTCGAGCAAGTTACGTGCTCATCGAAGCAACCCGAGACTGCGGAAAGAAACCGAGGTCGCGAAAATGAGACGCAAGTAATCCGTGCTGTGTAAACGCCTGTTATGAGGGTTGAATTGGTGGTGCTTGGAGATGCGATTCTACTCGGTTGGCAGTATAGAAAGCGGACGATGTTGCTAACCTTGTAGTATATTTACTTGGTGCAAATAACTTTCCGATAGTGCAAGTAAGGATCTGCTATGAACCTTAGCATTTTGGAATGTAACTGATCCTTTGTTTTCCGTGACTGACTTCGAGCGGAAGTTGGTTTAGTCGACAGGCAGTAGAGTGAAATTTTCCACCTGGGTGAAAAATAAGTTTGTGGTGCGCCGTGGAAGACCTGGTTGTTAGCTGCTGTAAGCATCAAGCGGGTGACAGTCTGCTCATGCTAGCCGGCATGGGCGCATGCCTGCGTTTGTTTGCTACGCGGTCGTCAAAGGAGGACACGGCTCAGTTGCAGTAAGAAGGTAGGAGAAAATCATGTTATTTCTCCAGAGCATTGCTTCGTGCGGTCCAGGAAAATAAACTCGTAAACATGTTTGTGTCAAATTGACAGTTTGGCGAAGTTGTCTCTGTTTAGAACACTGCGAATGAGTTAAGTTCACAGAGTAAAAGTACAGTCTGGGAACAACTGTGTTGGTTTATGTATACCTAATAAACAGTTACTGTTTAAAGGCAAATTACGTTGTGTAGTATGAATTCGCTGTGACTAATTGGTGAACTGATGGGATTGTCACAATTATTTTAAAGAAGTCACGAATATGGGCTAGTTTATTATAACGTGCATGGCCGAGTTTTCATTATTCATAGTTAAGTCAAAAGGGGTAATGAGATTATTATATATATTGTGTTATTATTTCATTTAGCATTGAAGGAAAGTGTCAGCTATTTTGCGATTTGTTAATTAAGGTGTCTTTTACTATGTAAAATGGGAGCTCCCATTTATGATGTATTTGCAGTGCCTGTGGTAATCGTAATTTTGTACAAAGGCTAAATTCTAGTTTTGCGGAGTGTATACCATTCGCAATTGTAATAATATGTAATCAAATTTGCAAAACGAGTGTGACGCTGTTAGATGTAATAAATACTTATAGGACTTATCATTAGTTTTGTTCCTAGTTGTGATCTAAGGTATAACTCAGAGCTGAGAAGTATGGAGGTAGTTAGAGAATGTTTCCCGAATAAAATTTAGCACAATAAATGAGGTTCTTGAAAAATTCTTAACTAATATTTTTTTACCTTTTGCTCTTGGTTGATCCTGTATTTTAGGATGCGATGTGCTTGGTGTACAGTATTAAGTTTTTGTTTTGAAGCACATGCCATCTTCACTTCATTGCAGAGTAAGCTCCCTTGTTTCATCGTGCGTACATATCCAATTTTGAATGAACTTCGTTGTGGAGTAAGCTCCCTTGTCACATCGCATGTGCATATTCCCTTTTGAATGAACATACTTGTGCAGTTGTCAATCTTGCCATCTTAGCATATTGATTGCATCTGTTTGATACAAGCTAGCCGTTAGCCCTTTACGTACGACATCGGCTATATGAGTTGGCACCTTCCTACGTATTTAACTCGTTTTTACGGAAAATGGCACTTAGCCCATTTCGAATGTTAAGTCTTCAATTATAGAATCGAGAGCAGCAATCGGGTACATGTTTATCTGTTTAAGTGTCAAAATTTTAATAGTGCGCACTCCGAGGTGCCAGTTCATTAGTTGAGAGGGTGAATGATAGCAGCCAAATTAAATACAAAATAGCAGGACAAATGCGGGTGGCAGTTTTTTCGGCACGTGCGAAGAGTAAGCGTGTCAAACAAAATATGTTCTACATTACGCCCTCGTACATTATCTCAGGCATTGCATTACCAAAGAATATTGTCTCGCATTCTTTGAATTACTTATGGATTGTGCCTCGCGCAGCTGTTCGCAAGCCGCCGTAATACGTTGCTGTAAGTCCAACTATTCCTCAACCGGCGTCATGTAGACTTGACTCTAAACGTGACCATTCAGAATATAACCAAGAGGGTTTAGGTTCGGCGAACGAGAAAGCCAGTCGACCGAACCACTACGCCAAACACACCATCCACAAAGGTGTCGTTCGGATGTAGCACAGCATTTTGCAGACACCCTGGTGTTGAACTTGACGGCTAGTGGTACATCATTAAAGCAAATCCGGGAGAATTGATGCAGAAAATTGCGGTACGCATTACCGCTGAGTCGCTGCGGTAGGACATGTAGCTCAATCAAACTGTCGTGAACAATCACTGCCCACACATTTACTTGAAACCGCCTCTGGTGTGCTGCGATGTGCATTACGTGCGCACTCTCCCTTCACTCCACAAGAAAACATTGCCTCCGTCGCACCTCACTGTTTAACTGAAATGAGAGTTTACAGTTTGTTGCACGATAAACCTCTGACAAAATGCAACTCGTTTTGGGAAGTCTGCTGGCTCCAACGCCTGCACCGGTTGACAATGGTAAGGATGCAACAGGTGTTCGTGGGAAACCTGCCAGACGGTGTTTTGACTAACCTCCATGCTGTGCGCTACGTCTGAGTGCTGGTTGATGGGTGTTCGGTCACACGCTCCATGACATGTTCCTCGAAACATGGCGTTCTCACAGTTCGTTAGTTCACTGTTCGATACATACAATATTGCTTGCATATAATTAGCTGCTATTTCGTAGATGTAGATTCAGTCCTAAATTATTCTGTCGGCAAGTATAGTCTGTACACTGTCATTGTGTTTCTTGGGGTGATACTGAAAGCTTGTTTGCTATTACACAGACGTTTACGGTACTACCCCAGGTGTTCATCTTGCTATAGTAACATATGAAAATTCCCTTGTCATATTACAGTTTGTCGTTTTTTATCTTTTAAACCTGTGAATAAATTTACTTAGTCTTATATTTAAATATCAGAGACCTTGTGAACGGACAGTTAGGTGGTAATATATAATTTTGCAGTTTTCATGTTATTTAGTTTCTGTTGAATATTACGAATAGGATTATTGTAACATATATAATGTTTCGGATAACTAAGCGATGGGTTATGGAAGACAATCTAAATGTAATCGATCAGGTGACTTTATCTATACATGTGAAGCCACAAAACCCATATTATTTTTAATTCAGAACAAGACAAAGAAGCATTTTTCTGCTTGGATATCAACAACATGTGTAAGGAATTTTTCAGCCATAGAAGGAATGTGAAAAAAGAACGTTTTGAACCGAGACTGAAGACGGACGTACGTCGTAAGTTTCCAGGACAAAGCGATGGAATATGTTCGACATCGAGGATACGTTCGTATTTAGCTATCCAGAGATTTGGGTGTGATCCAGTCTACCATATTGGGGAGAGTTCAAGATCATTTTGATGTCACACTATCGATTTTTTGTAATATAGACTCACTACTTAGTACTATGCTGTCGGAATTAGAGTCGTCATCTACGTAGAAGTTGGCTAAACTCGACGTTTGTTTAACTTGAATATTTTATGTAATCAGCTCAGCTTAAACATTTTAAATTTGAATATTTCAAAAGCCCACAAGTTAACCGAATCCAGAAAAATTATGACATTGAATAAAAATTAGGTTTTGTGTTTAATTTTGTTTGGTAGATTTGTGATTGCTATGTTTTGGTAACCCAATGGAAGTAAATATTTAATTTTAGAACTGTATTCTCTTACTGTCAAAATAAATTATCCTTATTGATTCTTAATATGTCAACAGACTCCTAATCTTGTCAAATATTGCTTTAAATATAAATTCTACCATATCCCAATTTCTACGCTCATATATTTTTTAAACTAATCCACAGTATTTTTACGCAAGTTATTTAATTCCTATTGTAGATTGATTCACTATATTCGAGACTAAATTATGTGACAAACAAAATTTCACTCTTTATGATAGCCTACAGGAAGGTTTAATATATGAGAAACGTCAGCTCCGGATTTAGAGTGGCAAGAATTTATCCGTTGAATCCAGAAGTTATCCTTGAGGACCTCGTGGATTCTCATGGGATTTTAGGATTGTTGTGGAATTCCCATCAACTGAGCCGGTATTTGACGAAGAGCAAGAAACTGCTCCTTCAATGTACTGCCGTACTTCATCCTATATGGTGTACAAGAAAACTGTATAAACAGTGACCACTTCTCTAACGCAAATATTTCACTCATTACTTGGTATTCGGGAATTAGTTCTAGGCCTATGACATCACAGCGAAAGTGGAAGGAGCGGCATTTAACACACTTGACCTTTTTACCAATGAAGCAAACATTAGAGAAATAAAAAATGGTATAACACAAAGAAGACCAATATTAACGAATTTCGGAAGAAAGTATGACAACTTTCCTACAAATCACGACGAACAAGCTATTCAGAGGATTAAGTCGTAGAAGAAGAACAAACATTCAACTATGTAGACACTGATGATGAAGATTTGGGCATTGATGACCATGTTGGTGTGTAGATGGTTAATGAGAAACTATGATGTGTCTGTGAGGAATCTGGACTCGACACACACCTGTGGCGTAAATACGTTAATGATAAGTGTTCCAAAAGGGAATCGCATAGGCTGCAGCTTCTGGGAGCAAAAAGATTTCCAGTATCAGTTCGACTTTAGTGCTTGATGCTTCACTGTAACCATAGAAAATGTCCTGCGTTGATATAACCCTAAATTTGTTGTTGAAATGTATGGCCGAGGTTAATGTTTAGGCAAACAATAGTTTCACAAACCAGTATCTTGTATGTTTACTTTAATTTTGTTTTGTTATACATGTTTTCTGAAACTACAATTTCCCTGAACGTTAAAGTCTGGTATTATTTTCAACACAAAAATAGCGCATTATCACGGAAAAACGTTTAACATTAAAGAGAACAGATGAGTTACTCTGCTGTGCTACCTTTGTTCGTGAAGATTTGACGACTTATAAAATTTCATTCAACCATAACATGATGTTATTGTATTCAATAATATATTAATCTTGGTACCGTTTCATATCAACATAATGACTTTCGTGTGCTTATCCAACACATTTAGTTCTGTTATAAAATTTAAAATTTAATTTTTAAGTTTTTTACACTATATATATAATTTTAAATTTAATGAACATATGATGATAGTAGATAGATTTAGTTCCTTCCAGCACAGGAGCCGGAGTGAGGAGCCCGACCGAGTGAGGAGCTCCCCCGCCATGTTGAGACGTCACGTCCCCGGCCGCCATGTTGGATGACCTTGACCTTTAACCTTGACCTTGACCTTGAGTGTCAAATTACCAATATTTTCCAAAATTTCGAAAATTTTAAAAAAATTTCAAAAAATTCAAAATTTTCAAAAAAATTTCAAATTTTCAAAAACTGTCGAAAAAAAATATTACCTCCATTTTGTTTCCGAGCACCATCTTGTTTCCGGCCGCCATCTTGGTGTTTCTTACAAAAATTTTTCGATTTCACATTCCATTATAACCCCGCACCTATTTAATAAATATAATTTTTAATAAAAAAACTTTTTAATAAAATAATTTTTAGTAAAAACTTTTTTAATAAAAAACTATTTAATAAAAAAACTTTTTATATAAAAATTATTTAATTAAATCAACAAACCTGCACGTCTTACCCGGACGAGCTCCATCGACACACTGACACCCCCCACCACTTTTTACATGTATATATTAACTTATCCCCCCTCCCCCT
>PNEQ01063863.1:0-12046 GCA_003012365.1 Medauroidea extradentata | reverse complement strand
GCCATAATGTTTGTGCAAATACATTTCATTTTCTTTTATTTAACTGCGTGTATAAAAATGGTAACTTGTAAAGTAGAAGTTGCCAGTTAATATAATCATAATCATTTCCTGGAATATAGCAGGATGACTCAACGCCTGGTTCACGTTTTTTATTTATTGTATAGAAATTTCTAGTTTTCTATTATTTGAATATTTCAACCATTATAATTTTACAAATGGAACATTCACATGTATCAATATATATATTCAGAAGTTGTAGAAGAAAATGTTTAATAGTATTACTATTCTCTTTTAATAAATATTGTTAAAATTGTGTAAAAATACAATAGGACCAATTTGTGAGATCACAAGTTAATAGTGTTTATATAAATATGTACATAACAGTATATTTTGAGTACGTATAATGCAAGAAGCAATAAATAATTTGTATAAAGGTGTAATTATAGAAAACAATATATTACCAAACATTTTGGACCCTATTGATGAAATCTTGCGGTTAACATTAAATGACCGGCAAATCTGAAGGGTTTACTGAAGAATTTGAATGAGTTTTAATAGTTACTTCTTACGATACATAGACGTAGTATTTTTAATGAAGGTGTGAAAAATCTGCGTAAATTATAAAAACTTATATTTAACTCCTCCGTCCCTTCTTCTTATTTCGTCTGCCGTTTAGGAAATATCTCAAATTTGCGAAATGAATTGATTTTTACTTACGTTAAGTGTGAGTGCCGCAAATATGAATGCATGCAGTAGTTATTGTCATTCGGAAAGCCATGAAGGATTTTTGGCCACATAAAGAGCGTATTCAGCCCACTGTGCGCCATTTCATTCCGGCGCCGCTACATTCTCACCGCATGTCACCCCTCATCAGTGCTGAAGACCTCGATGTTAAGCGCTGTCCAATATCTCTCACTCAAACACTCAAATTTGTTTGCTAAATAAGGAGGAGATTAGAATGTAAAACTTTTCTTAAAAGTAGGCTATGTAATTTACATATGTTTTCTAGTTGCTGCCATGCCAGATTTTTGTAATAACATGAAACATGATCATGCGTTTTAAGAAATATACTAGATATGTGGCACCAGTATGGCTTTCTTCTTCACTTTCCAAAGAGTTGGAAGTATCTCTTAAAGAGACTCCACTGTGAAAAATTTTTTTTCGTAGATTTATGGAATTTCCGGTAAAAATTTCTCCAGTTACCTCCGTGAATTCACTGAAACTTATTTCCTAATCCAACAGAAGTTTTCGTAAATTAGTTTCATCGCACGGAACTGAGCCATAATTATTTGTCTATTATGCTACTGTTGCATTTCTACAGGTTTGCAGGTTTATCGGTGATATTATTTAAATATAGATTAACGATTCATTTCCGTTAATATTTATAACGGTTTACATGAGTGTATTTCAAGTGGTACCGAATGCCAGTGGAATTCTTTAGTATGTTACTGAGGAGTACTAAACCACAGTTGCTAAAAGCTCTCACAAACATTTGGTGGCACTGTCAAAATAATTTTCGTTGTTTTACGGAGAAGTGCTGTTAAAAAATTCCCCAGAAGAGTCCGTTAATTTACGGAAAGCAGTTAGCTTCACTTATGGAAACTCGCATATTTAATGGGCCTTCTCTAGGATGCAGAAACATGTTTAGTTAATGAAAGGAATTTATGTATAACAAAATAATGTTTCCGTTAATTAAACATGCATTTCCTTAAACTTGTCCGTAAATTCCCGGAAATTTTCAACAGTGTTCCAGAATTGCGTCAGTATGTCTTAGACCTACACCGGGTCAGAAGATCTGTCTTCTAATTGGAAACACTCCACCTCATATTCTAAGAATGGTAGCTGCAGCATCTGAGAAGAAAAGACAAGAAAATTATATAAGGCATCCACTTTTCGGACATCAACTAGCCCAACTGAGGCTCAAGTCCAGAAACAGCTCTTTGAGAGGAGCGGAAGTCCTAGAAGGTTCACAAGAAGTTGCCCGCGTGTGAAGTTATGGAAGACAAAGATCAAGGATCCTATCGTCCTTCTCTCAGAGAAAATGGCTCCTGGTCATTGCTTGTATGGAATTTTGAAATCATTGAACAGATTGATAACTGGGAGTTTCACGCTGAAAGAGCAACGTCAAGAAATGGAATACGCTTGTCAACAACGATGGCCTCTGTGATTGCGGCAGGTTGCAATATCAGAAAACCGGCTGATATATCCTTTAATGCTAGACCAATGTTCAAAAGAAGATCTTCTGGTTGTAAATAATAAAGCGATAAATGTTGCTACTAACTGGCAAAATTTAATTTCATTCGAACACGGAAAGAATAAATAAAATAATATAATAATTGTAACGCATACATGTATTTTGAATCTTCTGCAGTCTGTTAGCTTGTTCGTCAGTAAGGTCGCAGTAAGCTACGCCACAGTAGTCAAACAACAGGAAAATGAGTGCCTGGACAAGATATTTTTTTTTGCGCGTAGGAAGTTGGGTTTTGGGGGAGTGCAGAGTAGCCAGCGCCTTCCCACTTAGGTAACGCTAGCTACGTGTGATGACCAATTTGAAGTGCCGTTCAAAGTGAGTCCTAGATTTTTTTTACTGAGGATGTTGACCCAATTTCTGCGTTGCGGGCATTAATTTGTGGAAATTCGACAGAAACCTGTTTCAGTAATGTATTATTTCTAGGACCGAGAACATTTCGCGAAAAGAATTTCATCCCACTTTGTTTCAGTGCCTTACGTGCTCATCAGCAGTTCTGCTTCGTGGTCAGTGATTGGATATTTAAACTCTCACGAGCCTTGGGATTCTATCGGCAAATCACAGACTTGTGGTGTTGCAGGAACGTTATTGTAATTGGCCCAGTCAAATGAGATACGGCTCTTCACATATACACGCTGCCAATAACCGTGAAGCAGAACTGCAAGTGTGCACGTAAGGCGCTGAAACAAACTGTGAAAAGTTCATGTCCCTAGTTACTGCTACAAAACAAAAATGCCCCGCGATTTGTTTGAATTGATTGACAGTTCATTTTCTGTGGCCCAATCAAGAATTGCCTCCAGGTTCATATTGAACTCAGCTACAGCTTTAATCGTGCCAGTTACAGAGGACAACGAGTGCAGTTTCAAATTGTCATCATATAGATGGCGCTAGTGTATTTAAGTGAGTTCGATATGTAGTTTGTATGCAATGAGTGAGATGAGAAATTATTGGTCAGCGCTTAACATCGAGGTCTTTAGCGCTGGCGAGAAAGGAAATGATGAACGGAGCAACACGAGAATGAAAGGGCAGCGGAAACGGGAGATCCCCGAGAAAATCTGCCTACCAACGTTCGGGCACGATTCCCACATGCGGAAATCTGGGGACCGGCCCCGTCGGGATATATATATAATGAGAACAGAACGGGACCAAATACCGAACCTTGTGGTACACCAGCATTGACTATGGATGGACCAATCAGTAGGGCCCGGTAGTTTTCGCGAAAAGATTTTTGCCCCACTTTGTTTCAGTGTCCTATGTGTACACCTGCAGCTCAACTTCATGGTTATTGGCAGAGTGTTTTTGTGCAGAGTTATTATTCATTTGACTGTGCCAATCAGTACATGGATAACTGTGACACAACACGTCTGTGATTTGCGGATTTTGCCTCCAGACGTTGCACGTTAGGGCTTCCAATCACTGACCACAAAGCAGAGATACAGGTGCGCACGTATAAGGCACTGGAACAACGTGCTGCAAAAATCTTTTCGTGAAAACTACCGGGCCCTACAAGTTACCATAGATGTCACTTTGACACCTGCCTGACAAGTATAAATATATGACAGATTTAAGGGCGCTTTCTTCAACGCACTTCAAACGCATTTCAGTGTGTTCCTAATAAGGATTTCTCTGTTCCACATGTGCTCATAGTCCCAACGTAAGAAAAAGAAAACACACTTTGGACAAGGACGGATTCTCATTGTTAAGGCAACGTTCTCATTAAAATCACTGCTTCTAAGCCTTCCAACAGACATTCTAAAAATATTTTGTGAATTTGCTACACATTCGTATACGAGCGCTAAGAGTGTGGCTATAGTAGAATTATTTCCCAGACATCCATGGTGGCACTTATAAACTTTTATGCAAAACGGTCAAATGTTTACTACAGTTACCAGACTTGTATTGTAACAACTGTAAAAGTTTGCCTATTTACAAGGCGGAAGTATGGTAACTGTTCCATACTTAGAGACACTGGAAAATTGCGAAAATGAATCAAATAGTCTCCAATAAACTGTATTATATAAACCGTGACACGTGTGAACAGTTTTGGGACAAATCACACACACTGTGTGTCCAAGCTGTGCAATTCTACCTGGGCCTGTTGTAGAGAGAACAAATGTTACAAATAAACGATAGCCAATGTTGATACGAAACATTTAGTGTTATATACATCACGTTGGAGCCTAGCAAACAGTCAACTATTTCCGCGATTTTCCAGTGTATCTATCCATACTGTGTTTAGGTTTATTAAAAACGACCCTTTCACTAACGGAATATATACGAAAGTCAGGCAGAAACGTGCACTGAACTTAGCGACAGAATTTCCACCAATAGAAATATATGGGCAACACTTAACTTTTTACAGTTAAACAAGGATCGACGGAAATCCTGTACGATGGTTCAACACTTGGCTTGTGGCGATGCGGCAGGATGTGCGATTCAAGGTCCCTCTTATAGTTCTGTCACTTCAGAGCCTCTAGTGCGCAGGGAGGCGGCACCCTTAAGGGCTTGTTCCCGAGTTTTTTTTTTTTCAGACTGGTACCAATAACCCAAATATTTTTAACCAAAAGTTTTGGAAAAAATTTGAGTCAATGTGCAATCACACGATGCACAATACTGTGAACGCGGTTTTTAAAATAATGTACCATTCGCCAGCAAAAAAATAATTTCCTTCATTTTTGCTTATTTTCACGACGAAAAACGTGGTACTTTGGGTAATTAAATCTAAAAAAACCATTCAGTATAATCCTACAAAAAGAAATCAGCTATAAATTATAACATATAAGTGTCAAAAATGTGCAGCGAAATTTCGATATGAGTATTAGATAGCAATAAAAAAAATATATTTTCGAAATCACTGCAAAACTCCGTAACAAGGCCTTAAGGATTGGAAGAGGAGTGATGGTGGCGGAACATGAGATTTGGCCCCGTGGATGTTACAAATTTTTTAAATTCTTCCCATTTAATTAGGGCTAACTTTGCTGTAAGCGCTGAAACAGTTGTTCTAAGCACACGAAACTAAGTAGCATTGCAGTTAATTACCTCGCTTTAAAGGGACTCTAAAATAAATTGCTAACTCTTCCCGACAGCTAAGATTAACACTTTCTAGCTGGGTTGCTGGATCAGTGTCTGATGATCATGATGACAATAATAACGCATATTATTCCGTTCCTATGTTCGTGGCTTAGCGATTGTATCATTAGCAAATAAGAAATTGTTAATATTTATACTTTCCTGATTTAGAAAAAAATTCAAACTGTTTCCACGAGTAATGATACAGCTTACATCGCATCTTATTTTGTAATATGTTTATTTTTTGATTAAATAAGATAAAACATTTTGATTGTGACATTAGCGTTAAAAACGAACTACGAAAGGTGTATGTTACACGACTTAGTATTTATCAGATGAAATGCTCCCAGTTGAAGATTTTCAAGAAAAGTCTTGTCGCGTCCATAACATGTAACGTGCTACCTGATGCCAGTTATAATATTACATACATAATATTAAGTACTAATCATAAACACTATCATAACTTTCAATGGTGTAGTACTCCTAAAAAATTTCGCGAAGGAAAATCATTTTGCTTTAAAAGCGTTTTCTTTAAAATAAATCCATTACAAATCATTAATTTTAACTTTTATTTTCAGTTTTAACTGCAGGGATGCAGGCTTGCTAGACAGGGCCCTTACGGGGAAGTCTTAAACAATTTTGTGTTTTCAGTTTTAGAACCATAATATTTATTCAAGTTGTATTAATTACCAACATTTTCTCTTTCACAGTACATAAGATATATTCTTGATAAACTGCTTGACAAATAATAATGGAATCTTTCATTAATTTGTCATGCAGCGTCACTGCAAATATAATGTCGGTTAACTTTCAAGAATTATTTACGAGTCCAATACAGGATGAAGATATAATAATACTATGATCTCCAAAATTCTTCACAAATATCTCATATGACTCAAAATTACCACGTTTACCAAAAATATCTTAAAGCAGAAGTTATTGCAGATATTCGACAAATAAGATTTAGTACCAAGCTCTTAACATTAAGGCGGTTCACGTGGTAAAAAATGCATAATTTCATATTTGCATGTATAGTGACTACATTTTCCACTCGTAACATTTTTTTTTTAATTTCTCACAGTTTTCCCATAGTGACATGACAAAGTCCAAATTGGCGAGTTTCAGGAATATAGTAATAACAATAACAAATTACATTGCTAGAATGAAATAATTTGCACTGAAATTATATAATATGGACAATATGCAAAAACAAATCGACCTTTTTGTTTTTTTTAAATTACCATAAATGAAGTAAATTGTCATCATCTTCAGATTTTTAAAGAAGTATAAAGAAATCCCATTGTGTGTTTTTAAATATTTTAGCGTATTGCCCATAGTATCTATTTTCAGTGTAAATTATTTAATTCCAGTAAGTCACGTGGTTGAAAATTCTGATTTATCATGTACTATGGGAAAACTATGACAGTTAATAAAATTTTGCAAGTGGAAAATGTAGTCAAAGTAACGTATAGGTATAAAGCGATGACTATGTAGTGCAGATATAACGTGAACGCCCTTAAATGCAGTTATAAATATGCGCTTGTAGCGAGCCTATCGAAAGTGTTCCCAGTGTAGGTCATCGGTCAAACATAGAATGGTTTTGAATCTGTTCAAAACACCACGTGCGTTAGAAAGATTTTAAACCCCTCCAATATAATGATATTGACTTGTAATGAATACAGTCGTACAGTGGACTCGTCTGCATAATATCAACTAATAAAATTTCGTCTTGAGCGCATGAAAGTCGAGAGTTACAACAGAGCAAATGAAACATTGCACACAAGTTGAGCGCCTTGCGTATTGAGGAACTAATTACGCACGCCATTGTTGCTGTAATTAAGATTCATCCATGTGTTTCAAATGAGTATAACATCCCCTGGTAAATGGCACTTTTAGTGACTAAATAAACAACACGTTTATTATGACCCGTTACCATTCATACACAGTTCCAAAACACGAAACATTCATACAAGGTAAATAATTTTAACCACGTGGTTTAGATTTTGTATAAAAATTGGTTTAGCTCCTCAATAACTTTAAAGTCCACAAATAACGATCCAACACCGAAATTCTTGCTCGAACTACCATTAAAAAGACACCATACAGACGTTCGAATTTAACAAAAAAAGAATTTCACCTGCCGCGTGATAAGAAAAAAAATTCACATGCTACTTCATTAATTATATAATTCATTTATTAAGTACACTGTCGTGTATACCATAAGCTTTTATTTTAGCTATTGAAGTCTATATAATTAAAATAAATAAGTACAATGCGCTAGTAGTTGGAATATCCGTTATTTGACAACGAAACTAAACCAAAGGTGAGTTGAATTTCAAAAAAAAAAAAAAAAAAAAATGATAAACGTGACCAATAAAGTCATGTTCGAATTGGTAATTTTGTAATTAGTTCTCTTAGAATAGTTGGGATTTAGCAAGTTTATTTACCAGTAAGTTACCAAATAAATCAATTTAGACTTCTACAAAAATCAACTCGTAACAAAATTAATGAGTTTTAAAAAACGGTCAAATGGACCTAAAAATGGTCTACTTGAACATGTCTATGGTTCTAGTTGTTGAGGAAGCAGTGGCATGCCAGCTACAGAACTGTGGCGGTACTCACCAACGAGGCAGAAGGCCAGCACCTTCACGGAGATCATTCTAGCGTCTCGGCGCCGGGGTTCGCCCGCCAACTGGCCCAATTTCTTTTTTCCCGCCAACAGAACCAAGGTGCTCCCCACCCGCCGGGGACGAACGATCGTCCACGATCCCTACCACGCGCGGTCGTCCCGATTGGCTCGCCCGCTCCCCCCTCCTCTACAAACTACACGACCTTAGCGAAATCCACCTCCCCCCCCCCTAACTCTCTGGTGCTGGCCGGTGGTGGGTGGGTGGGTGGGTGTGACGTAGCTGTTCCCGTTTTAAGTAGGTAATTTCTTAGATTTGCTGATTGTTTGCTCGTTTATTTATTACGAGGGATTGGAAAATTTCGCGAATTCAGGTCATTGAATTCGCGATATTTTCCTGTCCCTTCTTATAACTATGGTAGTATTTAAGACTTAATTTTGAAATTCAGAGTCGGTATGACATAATGCATTACACAACAGAGTTTTTTTAAGCTGAAGTAAGCAGACTTATGTAGAACTGAAATCAGGTAATAGTTAGTTTTTATCTCGAATTACGATTACACAGATCAAAACGGTAAATATATGTAAATAAATATTACTTAAAAATAATTGTTAAAACATTATGTATTTCCTACTTAGAGTTCTTTTTAAATAATTAATGTAGCATTTATATTATGGAGAAATTTAATAAAAAACACGATTTTAATGGTACTACCCCCTTAAACCTATGCCAGTGTACACAAGCCGTGCGATCTGACATTTCGTTTGCACCTCTCAACTAGTTTCTGAAGATATACAATTGTATTTGATGGTTGGAATAAAAGCTATAAGACCACATACAAAACGATACTTTTACTAATGTTTTGTAAACACGGAAGATTGGAACGTATCCGATGTACCCTGCCCTATACGTACCAAAATTGCCGTGTAACATGACCGAAAAATGGCAAGTTAATTGGTCATTCATATTACCTACATATGTAGGTATGGCAACAGTGCAAAGTGAAAAAATAAATTGCTATGATCACAAACCGATCGCTACAGATAATGGTAATCGCGTAAATTTTTTGTGCCAACATAACCTCAAAAAACGCGGAAGTTTCTCAGTTTCTTGCAACATGTATATGATTGGGCTGGCACAACGTAGCTGCCTGTAGACCAATAACATACGTCAAATATTTCCACTGCGGAATTCTTGTTGGATCAGTCAAATAGGTTCTACGCAGGCCTACAACCGAAAGCCAGTAATCTTTCGGCAAGCTAAACAAACGTTAAAACCCAGCAAACAGGCAAGTTTCCCACTATAAATTACAATTACAGCCAGTAGTTTTTGGTGAAAAGAATTATGCAACCGTTTGTTCCAATACCTTACGTGCAAATCTGTAGCTCAGCTTCGTGGATATTGGCAGAATCCATTATTGCAGATGTGTCTCATTTGACTGTGCCATACAGAACAAGGTTCCTGCAACACAAGTGATTTGTGGGTAAAATAATATAGAACTGGCATTGCTTAGAACATTCTCTCTTCTGTGTTTCTGTAGTATAGTCTGTTTCACGTAAGAATTCCAGTTTTGACAGTTCTTAAGAGTATGATGTGTACAAATGTCTGTAAAAAATTATTTTCATTTTGATGTGCTGAACAGTTTGAGTTAGCTGAGTGTGTGAGAGTTAAAAACTCACTTGTGGCAGAGGAAAACGCTGCTTATTCCATAGCGGTAACAAAATAACTGGCATTACTAGGGACCCCTAATTTCCGCGAAAACAATTTTGCCCCACTTTGTTTCAGAGACTTACGTGCACATCTGCAGTTCTGCTTCGTGGTCAGTGATTGGACGTCTTATCTCTGACGTGTCTTGGGGTTTTACTGGCAAATCACAGACTTGTGAAGTTGTAGTAACGTTATTGTGATTGGCGAAGTCAAATGAGAGACATTACTTCACAAAGACACGTTGCCAATAAATATTAAGTATAACTGCAGATGTGCACGTAAGTCACTGAAGCAAAGTGGGGCAAAATTATTTCCGCGAAAGTCAGGGTCCCTAATAATATGTATATGATTTGCCAGCAGATCCCCAATACAAGTGAGGGTTATAAAACAGCCAATCACAGACCATGCAGCAGAAGTACAGATGTGAACATAATACATTGAAACCAAGAGACGCACAAACATTTTAGACACATCCTCATGGATCTGACTATGAGACTTTAACAGATGTCCCTGTTATTTATCTCCTGAAAGTATGATCCAAAGTACATTATACAGTTCTTCTTTAGTTTCGTGTCTTTCAAAGCAATCGATTTAGAAATATAGTTGTACGAAAAGGCTGTTCTTAGGCATGTATGATGCTTCAGAACTAGTATTGTCAATGCGTGTCTCGTTTAAAAAAAAAAAAAAAAAATTGTCAATCATTCCTTGAAAGCGTTTATTTGTTTCGTATATAGGAACACCAGCTGTCCCGTTGCAGCTTCGCCCGCCTGTGCCGTAGAAAAGAGTAACTAACTTTTAATTACGTATTAATTGCTGGTGTTATTACATTTTCTGTATATCTTTAATTTGCTGGTTACCTTAAATTAGTTTGTATATAATTTTAGTATGCAAACTTTAAAGAAAAGAGCATGTCGATTTCTCCTCAGGTTACCTTCATTATAAAAAAAAACTATTTTCCAGCATTTCCATTTTTAGGTATTTACGTAAGCTTCATTTTTAAAGCAATAAACATCTCGATATCTCAGATGGTTTGGGAGATACGGATGATTACTTGGAAACACGTTTAATTTTTTTTTACCGGCTTTCAAGGACGAATTTTGAAAAATCATAAAAATGCTTTTTAGACATTTACATGAACACCATTCTGGTGCAAAGTTCTCCTCGATATCTTAAGTGGTCTAAGAGAAATAGAGAATATATTTAAATCACATGTAACGGCTTTTAACCCCCTTAATTTCCGAATTTCGAAAAATAGAAAAATTATGAAATACGTATTTACTCAGGCAATGTTTTGAAGTAAAAATGTTAACAATATATCATCAGGTTAGAGAGTTATCGAGAATTTTGGGAAAACACGTTTTGCCCCTTTTCACCCCTTTAATTTTAATTTTTTTTCTCGAAAAATCCTTCCTTAGTGAGTGCCTATGCCGTGAAGGGAAACTACGCTGAAAATTTCACGTTTCTAAATCCAGCGGTTTGGGCTGTGCGTTGATGAGTGAGTTGATGAGTGAATTGGCACTTCGTTTTATATACAGTGGATATTAAGGGCGCTATGCACGCTTAAAGTATGAAGTTTGAAAATGTGTTCGCGAACGTAAATAAAAATCAATGTAACATTAACGAACAACTATTTCGTATAAAGTTTAACGTGAACGAAGTTGTCGAAAGGGCCGTGAACATTTTGTAAAATCATGCCCTTAACAGTATAAAATCATTAGCGGAATCAAATAACAATCCATTTATTTGTGCAAAAAGTAGTAGCAATGCATTTTAATAAAATTCTTTTAAGCGATTTATAAAGAAAACCACCCAAGGAACAAAAAAGGTTCCCTTGGTGTGATACTCTCAGGGCTCTCGTTCTCGGTCAAATTCGTTGTGAAGTATTTTCGTAAGTTACGTTTTAACACCTGGTGCTATGTGTAACGTAAGTAATTTGACATCCGCTGTACAATTACGTCTGAGATGTTGAAGCATACCATAACCGTCTTTAGTAGAAGGTTTAGATCTGGCAACCCTGCCAGGAAGGGTCATTTTAACACTTCTTTTAGCTCTCCAAAGACAATGGTTGTACATGATTCGTTATTCCGCCCTACATTCTGACGAATAAGGGAAATCCACTGCCGTTGGCGAGACAAAATAAGTGTTAAAATGACCCTACTTGGCAGGGTTGCCAGATCTAAACCTTCTACTATACTCTGCGACGACTTTTTTTGTTGGTTGTTCGCGTTCGCGACCCGCGTTTGGTGATGATAAGATGTGTCGCTGCTCTGTCTCTTACGTGATTAACGCTGGATGATTGGGTTCGTATTGAGTAATGTTGTAGTATGCCCGGCTAGCTTTAATTGAAATAAAATAACAAAGAAGTTTCTTTTTAAATCGGCCTAAGGGACTCACG
>PNEQ01063861.1:0-12046 GCA_003012365.1 Medauroidea extradentata | reverse complement strand
GTGAGCAACATAGCGTTCAACAATAACAGATTTGTTTGTTACGAACTGTAATCAGAAGCTTGCATTTCTCAGCACAGTTTAATGACGTTATGAGATAGCAGTGAATGCGAGGAATTTACACAAAAGGTCATTTACATTTGTTATTGTAAAAATTAGGGCAGTTTTCAAACATTTTGATAATGCTTTTGTTAAAAGTTGTTTGGTTGGATTTTTTTGTCCTTGTTCAATAATGTCAATTTAAGTAAACACTAGTCAATTGGTTCAGTATGTTTGCAGTTTTCAGCAGCTGGCGTTTAATATAGGTAACAGTATTTGTCGCGTAAGCTATTTTAAGAAACATGCAAAACACTTGTCCAAAATTTATTGCAGATTTTATCCTTACTGTCTATTTTCTAATTGAAATAAATGTGTTGAACAAATGTAATAACTGGCTGAGAATAACTTTTTAAGGGAGTGATGCAGGAAAGCAATATATATACCAGATCATCTAAAAGACTCGAATTGATTATTTTACACACCTTCTTATCTTGCTGTTTTCACTGGCATGTTTATTCTTGTAGCTCTGACAGCAAACAGGAAATACATATTCAGTGGTAATCATATACTGTTACTATTTTGTAGGCAAGAAGACAGTTTGTAACTTTAGTATTTTTAATGTTTGATGTTGCCTAATTTTGTTGAAAATAGTAAGTAATATTAACATTTGAAAAATGAACACGTACAAAGTATTGGATTTAATTTAATATAATAAAAGACTGTGTTGTGGAGCCGAGTGAGCAGTAGGTCACATGAAGCTAAAATATTCTCTGTCTTTTAACTTGCATCATAAACACAGGGATTCACCAAACTCTTCATAAGGGATATAAAGTAAACTTTTTATTAAGAGTTTCCTCTTTCTTTTGTTTGCACATAACCCTCATCTATCTGCAAAAACTATATTTTTACTATATTTGCCTCTGTAATTTTCAATAGACTGTCAGCACAGCATAGTTTTTTTTTTATAAATATTGAGCAGAACCATGCTTAGAATGGTTCATAAGTAATACCATAAAAAATTTTAAGTCCTGTGATTACATGGTTTACAAATTCTGATGAATTTAGTGAAAACATTTTTTGCCTGCATGTGACAATGATACCCAACTTCTCCAGTGTCACAGTGCCAGTTAAATGTCATGTGTAAACATATTATGTTAATGCAGTTACGTGTAAAAATGTTGAAAATATAATCCTGTCATAAACTACTAGATAGTTCTCTCATTTTGGTTTACTGTAAAGTCAGTGTGTTGGCAACCATGTACCATTAGGATAGCTAATATGGCACGCTAGACTTTGTTGCCTAATGCTATTCACATTACGTAATGTGTTATGAAGAAAGTTCGTAATCAATCCGCAGCTACTGCTTGTGAATGCTAGGAAGATTCTTAAGACACAGGCTTTGGCCGATTCTTTGTTTATTCACAATTCTTTTTTAAGCACTTGGTAGTGCCTTGTTGATGTCCACCACTGAGTATGTTGTCAATTTTACTAACCAGTGGTGTACTTGTGTGTGTGTCAATATTGGCTACCATTGTGATTGCGTAAGTAATCAAAAACCCATTTGTAATCAGTGATAAATCAATGTTTAAAATTGGCATATTCAGTCAATAAATTATGGTGTTGGTGTGTAATTTTAAAGTACCTATATGTATGAACTAAAAATGTATATAAATGCTGCTAATGACCTTGACTACTAACATTAAATTAGCTAAAAACGCAAACTTATATGCAGACCTAATTTTTGAGGAAATATATTTTTCCAAGAGACGAAATTGATACTGTTACTGTATATAATATTTTAAGTAGTCTTAACATTCAGTAAATGTAGTGTATGGTGTACAAAATTACAGTAGTAGTTATTATCCATATTTGCTACCAGTATGTTTAATTTAGCACTTTTTACTGTGATTTATATTAAGTACAATATAAAATTCGCACAAAACACAATATTGGTATAGGCGGTTCAGGATAAAGCGAGCACTCAAAAAAGCTCTGCTAAAGTTCTACTTTCAGCCAATTCGTATCTTTCAGTGTGTAACGGATAACGACAGGAAATGTCTAACCTCTCTGGACACGTCACTTGGTGTTTGCGTGTGTTAAGATAAATTGTGCAGTCAGTATGAATCGATATAGTTTGATATAAATGTTTATTAATAAGATAAAATACAATTACATTGATTTCTGTTTTATTTCTTTCAAAATTGTTGTATATAAATAGTAAAACACCCAGAACTATATTGCGTAATTTCGCTGCCAACCATACAAGCAGTAAGGCAACTATAGTTGATGTTGAATAATACGCAGTAACTGCTAGTGATATTTTTCAAAGGTTAAATTTTTAGTGCTCACTTTATCCCGAACGACCTATACCATATTTTATTACTGGTGCCTGTTTCACATTTCAGAAATAATGTATATTTTTTACGGGATAGCCACATCTTTTTCGAGCGCACACATACAATTAGTAGCTGTGACCATGCAGGTGTAAGGTTAACTTAAGCGTGGTTTTAATAATAGCTTGCACTCACTTGTAACTGGCATAAAACAAAAATACAGGACTTGGTATTCATCAGCATTTCAACTAGGGAGTTTTAGTAGTTCAAGCTTCTCAGAAATTTTCTTATGATTATTATTTTTTTAAAGTTATTTAAAATTGTTTGAGTACGTAGTAGGTTATTTGCTTACAGATACCACAACCTTAAGTATTTTGTAATATGCACAGAGAAGCCGTATTTGTACATTTCCTGGGTTGTACTGTATAATGATATGAGAGTACTCTACTTGCCATTTGAAATATTTTATGGTAAAATAGAAAACTGAACCCATGGCAGTTCACATTACTTAACAAAAGTTATGATAGAATTTATATAGCTTAGTGTTTAACAAGGAAAACTGAACCAATACAGTTAGAGCCAGAATGTACCCAATTGATATAGCATGAATGACTTAGCGTTTATCACATACCCGAGTCAAGCTGGCCCATCCGTACTCGCAATATCAAACCACAAATTTAACTTTCAAGAAATGTGATTAAGATATTAATGACAAGCTGTATGCATAGGCACAGTTTGCGAGGAAATGGAGTAACTCTATCAACATATGTTAAGTGCTGGCTGAAGTGCATGGTAGGGGCAAACAACTGAGGTGTTCAGGATATAGCAAACATTTGTTCCTACTGAATAGAAAAGTTCTGAATTTAAATAAAAACTAAGAATATGAGAAAATTTCTTTTATTTGTAAGCCTCCAAATATACACAGCATTTGTGTTAAGAAAGTAAGGTGTAGTATATACTGAGGACAAAAAATTCAAGGAACACTTAAGCTATGTACAAAATACAACATATTTGGAGTTTTGCCAGGGTACAACACTAGGCAAGTATTACAGAACTACTGCAACAAGTACAGGTTGTATACTAAAAAAATATCGGTAAAACTTATAGCTAGACTACATACAGAATACTTGACATTACATTCACAATTCAGGTTTGTAAAGAATATCCTGTATATCAGGATAAAAAAAGGGGGGGTTTAAAAACAGTTCATGATCAATAAGAAACCCTTTATGGCAACCTTTATTTATATACTAAACAAGCCTTTGTACACACAGCAAGTGTGCACTTCATAGAAAATAATTGTAGGAAAACTAAAAGTTTACTGTGGTAATTATAAATTAACAACTTCAGAGCTACTTTAATAATTACTCAATTATTTTTCATGCTTATTACATATTTAATACTGAACCAGAATGTTTGGCAACACATTAAAAAAAATCTGAAACCATATTTGGGAGAAAAAAAATTTCCTTTGTAGCTGCTAATGAAACCGTGTGAATGCAAAATTGTCTGTAATTGTTCTGGTTTTATTTGATGATGATCGGTTGGTAAGGTAATAGTGTTTCTACAGGACGAATTTGATGATATTCTGTCAGCATCTGCTGGAATCGAATATGTTACATTTGGAGTCGACAGTTTTCAGTATAATTCTACTTCCATTCATGAATGAAAGTTACTTGTTCGAGAGTCAACAATATGTTTTAGTGACATATTGCATGATTGTGGTGGACTCTCCCAACAGACGGTTAACTTCAATCATTTAACACGTTACAGTATTTATCATTGAATTTCTCATCTTATGTTGTTTAGCTTAGTACTGTATGCTATAATATATAAAATGTAACTTGTATTCTTCTGAGTGTATTTTTTATTTTCAACATTGTATGTAAATGCCACTTTATTGTACAGTACTACTTTTTTATTGTATTGTAAATTTGTCAAACTGCTTTTTTATATGCTGTATTTGCTTTGTACATAATTTGTTATTGATGAGTTGTATACACCCATGACTTAATTGTAATGTCACATGGAATCATAAATACATTTTTTGAATGCTGTGAGTGAAAGTCTTACTCAACACCGGTCCTATTGGGTGAATTTTTTTACGCTCCTTGGGCTTACAATGAAGCATCCATCAGCAAAATTTTTTCCTTCCAGACTAATAAACATTGACCTTCCCAATAAGGAATATAATAAATCTTACTTCACATACCAGTACAACTAAAGTATTTTAGAAGGTAGGCTGATGCCTGTGCTTCAGAAAGCTGGAAATTGAAAATCAGATACCTATTATTGCAGAAGAAGAATCTTTTGGACATTCGGGTTTAAACTCTCAATCTGCTCCCCCTAATTGATTCACATAATGCAAAGCAAGTGGTGCTCAAGCAAATGTGGTTCATTGTTATGTTGGCCTTCTGACACCTTACCCCATTAAAATAAATAAATGACTAATACAACTGCATCTCTTAAAACTTTAGGATAGTAAGATTTCAAGATCTCCACCTTTTGACATACTGTACACATAAACTAGCTTTGAATGCATGCAGATGTCAAGGTTGCATGTTCCTGTCAACACAGCTCAAGTTACCAGCATTCCTTAGATGAAATACAGTAAATATGCAATTAATAATAATATTAATAGCAGACTGTTATATAAGTATGCCGAACTTATTCTTTGTGCACTTCTTGTAAAAGTAACAAGGTCCATGAAATGGTTTAACCTATGGAGTATTCTGTTCGCATCCAAATTTAATTTAAAAAATAATACAAAAAATTATTTAGAACACTGTATGTTAATTTGTTCAATTCTAAAACTGTCTCCATAATGCATCATCCACTGTACATGTGACAAATTCTGGGAACGATGATGCAAAGCTACTAAATGTCCTTTGCAAGTTGGAAGAAATCTATATATGTACAAATCAGGTACATTTCACAAAAACTCTACTAGCAGTTTGAATTTTAATTTAATTTACAGTTACAGACTAACAGATAACTTGCTGTGTTTTCTCCTTAAATATTGATATATTGCTCTACTCATCACCACTTGGTTAAGCCTACTGCTTAATACTTTCATTTGTAGTAAATACTAGATTGAAATGTACTACAGAATACAAACTAAATCTAAGCAGTAAAAAATTTCTATGTAACTTTTCGCTGGCATTATGCAAATGTTTGATAAGATATAATAACTTGTATGTAACGGTAAGTAGACTTTTGCATTGGTTAAACAGATATAATTTTTCTTTCTACAAGTTACAAGTAAATATACTTGTTTACTTCTCTGATGCCGTAAGCTTTGGATATACACAGCAAAACTCAACTTTTTTTTTGGTTCTTTAATTACAAACCTTGCGAATTACGTTCCATGGCTCCTGAGCCATCATCTATAAAAGAAAGACAATATGCTTGGTCTCTCTTGCTGACAGGAGCAGGTACTGCCATTCATGTAGCCACATCAAAGACCAACGATTTCCAGTCAAACTCCCCAATGTTTTACGAAAAGTCAACTAGTGGTAGTGCTGCTTCACCTGGTTCTTTGTGATGACTTGCGTGATTCTCTCTTAAGACATCCTTACGGCAGTAAAGAGAGAGTACTCATACCTGCCACCTTGAATTTGCTAAATAGCATTGTTAGATTATTAAGGCAAATGTCCATCGTAAATGGAACAATCATTGATTTAACCCACACACATTCTCGTCCTACTGTAGCCCAACTAATATCTGTAAATTCTTCTCTGTAGTACCACACATTTGTCTGTTCCATACCTCAGTATCAGGTTGGGAAGGCAAACCGACACTGTGCTGCCGAGGCAAGGAGGGTGAAACAACAGGACCCTAGATAATTGCAGTCCGCTCTACCTACCGCACAGGGGACAGTCCGCAGCTACACCTATCATCTTTGCACCAGTTAGAGCAACAACCAGGCACTAGAAAACGTTAAAGTGATAATTTTCCAGATCACCGAGTTCTGTACTCACTTCCTTGAACAAATCCCCCTTCGCAACATTAGTGGAAGAATAAAATAAGCTACAGTAACTCTGTAACTACCCATGTTACAAGTGGGGTATTAACTTTCTGAATGACCACATGAAACAAATGCTACAGAACCAAGGATGATCAATTGAAAACCATTGTTAAATGATAGTATTATTGTCAAACCTACTCTTCTTCTCTTGTACACTTAACAAAAATAAACATATTTTAGTTTCCATTTACTAATTACAAATTCAATACAATTTTTTTACTGCACCGATATACATATTTTGTATGCCAGTTAATGTTATGTTACAAAAGGTAATCAATTTTAATTTTTATGCCAACTTGCTGCAATACTGCAATCAGTTTGGCAATTCACTGACCACATTTACGTTTATTAATATTTCAGCGTTACTTGAAGATTACTTGCAAATGTAAAACATGATATCTAAATATTAATTTTTGTCAATAAAAGCAATATCACTTGGTTTTTAGTGCTATACGTACAAATAGAACACATTTGCAGCCTACAATCCTATTGAGAACATATTGCAGAAGTAATTAAAGTAGTCTATAATAACACTATAGACAAACACGGACTGGATTCAGTTTCTTGGACGTACTCCATTGTAGATTGAATGACTGTCAAATAAAACTAAACTATTTGTTTAGTTTTCATTGACAGTCATTCAATTTGCAATTGAGTACGTCCAAGAAACTGAATCCAGTCATGCACTCCCATTACACAGTTCTTTCAAAGATCACAACAAACACTGACATTTCCCACTACACTTTCATTAGCCTAACTCTTGAAAACCAAGTATCAATGAAAATCTTACAAATTGGTTCAAAGTACTACACTGATAACACAATTTCTTATTCAGATTTTTAACAATCACTCATCTACAAACATGACTATTCTATAAAAAAACTGAAAAAATCTGTACAATTATGAACAAGTGAGTATGGTACAAAGGTTTTTCAGAATGTTTATGCAAGCATAGAACAAAACAAGGCAATCATATTGATAAGATATAAGGTAGAAGTGCTAGTGTATAATAGAATTGTCACCAAATGCATTTATAAGCATTTTGAGTACATTCATTCAGGGGCGTCGTAAACCTGGGGGAGGTGACACGCCCGCCCCCCCCCCCAAATTTAGTAGTTTTTAAGATTTTTTAAGATTAAGATTTCCTTCAGTTGTATATTAAATATTTTGATGCAGAAACTCTTTAAATAGCAGCATTTTGCACCTTAAAATATAAAATTTCCCGGTGAAGGACTCCTACACATCCTTTTACTACCAGTGACATCCCCCCCCCCAAAAAAAAAATCAAATGCTTACGACGCCGATGCATTCACTGAGTCACATTTTGCCAATTTTATTGTAACTATTAAACATATTTTAAATTCTCAGACTACCTCCCAGTTTTCACAGTTTTACCTGATATCAGCCAACCAGTAAATTTTAAAACTACAAACATTCATAAACCAGTTAACATGGTCACTGTTACATGACATACAATTCCCCCGGTAAGCCAATTATCTATCATCGTCGGCAATGTGCGTGAGGAGTGAGTTACTGGGACTCGGCTGAGTGTGCCTGTGCATAGACAATGTGGCGGACATTGCCACTGTGGGAACCCTAAAGAGGGGATAAACTGTGAGGGTGATAACCAGTGAAAGGGCGCCAGCTCGTTAATGATGTTACTGCCCGAATGAGCACGGGATTCTTGATTGTTTCTCAGAGGGTAGTTGGCACCGTGGCTTACTTAACTACTCATGCACTCAAAATTGTGATGGTGAACTTGTAACGAGAAAATAATAAGAGTTTTAACGCGTGGACGAAATATGGTAGGAGGGGGGTGGGAGTACCTGCAGCCGTAAGCCACCTCGGACGCTGAGTCTTCACTGACGTCACGATACACTGTTGTTTGAGACTTCTGATACCTGTTTAGGTAAGTCACATACCTGTAATATACTACGCATACCTGATAGGATGAAATAGTTATCTGGAGAAGGCCAGATGCCAGAAATGAATTACATGTAACATAATTGACTCTTACTATATTTTCGCATAAAGATACACACAAACTAACACTGCTCGCAGTGAGCATGACAGGGGCCTGACCCTACAGCCAGTCAGTAGCTGAAGCTAACAAATGCCTGGCAGCATGGAAAAACACATTCTTGCGAAATTAAGCTCGGCGAGCGGCAGTCGACCAAGGATGGGTATGCGATAGGGAAAAAAACAGATTACAGAGAATTACGTTACCTAATTGCAGTGAATAATGGTTGCTTGACAAAAGTTAAAGTCCCCCGCGCCCCGAAAGTGAACCGCACTTTACGCCCATCCACTCACTGCTCAACTGACTGGACAAGCTTGTACGCAGCCTCTGCACGCCAAGGGTCGGCACGCAAACACGGAGGGAAATTTTTACATGACAATACAATTACACTCGTATTCAAAGACTGAAATGCTGCAATACCTCGTGAATATCTGCGGAGCCTTTCACGAGTCTCTAGGCTTATTTGTAACGATTGTTTTTTAATTTTGGCTAATTATGAACAATACAAAAATTGTTGAAACACTTGCACTTTCACTAGACATACTTCAAAACATAACTAAAACCCTTCAATGTGCTGTGTGCACTTGCGAGAATGTAACAAGCACATTTAAATTTTAAAAACTAACATTACAGAAAGATAAGTTGCTTGATGAGGTTGGCAATGCAAACTGCACCACATATTGCCATCTTTCGCCGTTGCTGGACCACTAAGGCTAATTGAACAATTTTATTAATCAGGAGCACGCTCCCTGTCTCTTGCATGTGCAAACACTGTAATTATTTAAACATGAATTTTAGTGCCATTGACACACTTTAGGAAACACCACATAGTCGCTCGCTCACGTCTAACGGGTGCAATTTTTACCTATTCATCCAACGACCAATGGCCGAAGGTGTTGGGCATACACTGAACAAGGGATCCTATTCAATACAGTACATTCAAAAAACACTTGTGGGGAGCTGAGTTGTCGTGTTAAATTAAAATTGTTCAATTGGCATCACCAGTCTTCTGTTGGTCTGTGTGCGGGCTTGACGGCCCTGTTTGAGTTGACATGGTTTCACTGTACACTGATAGATGGCACGGGAAGGTTGGACAAGTGACAAGGGGCTAGGCGGTCTCCGTTAAGGCGGACCATATCAAGAGTAACTAGCTTACGAATTGATCAAGAAACAAAATTTTAGGGGTCTTGAGATTTTAATGTTGCTTTTATGTGGCAGTGTTGTTACAAATTTGCTACCAATGTGTGTGGGTGATTAGATATATGCACCATATTCAGCATTACTACTTGCCCATACATCACATCAACGTTGTAGCATAGTCACACAAAAAATTTGCAATGTTGTAGCAATGTTGGATGAAGCAACGGAAATGTTGCAGCAACATTGCTGCAACAAGAAAATCTGTTTTTATTAAACGTTGCTACACATTGTTGCAGCAACTTTGATTTGCGGACATTGTAGCAACGTTGATTTGGGGATGTTTCAAAAACGTTGATTTGGCCATGCAGAATACATAAAGCCCCACTTGTGGCTATGAAAAAAGAATAATAATTATAATTTATAAACTACATTTCGTGTAGTGAAAACTAAACTCGTAGTATGATTTTTAAAGAATAAATAACATTCAACAAACACCTATACAAGGATGCTATAGCACTATTAGCATGAAAATGTGTTGTAAATCAAAAGTTTACAATGACATTTCTTACAAGTTAAATACATGAGATAAAAGAAAGAATGTACTGTACCTTGAATACCTTGCAAACTAGCACAAGCTAAAAATACACGCAACAGCAAATACAACAAGCAAAGCACCCAAACAAAATGGTGGTAATGGCGGCTAGTACGTCATTAATGTATTACAAGTCAAAATGGCAACTAAACAAAATAATAAAATAAATTAGCATTTAGAAGAATTACATAAATACATACAGTAAATCGTAGGCAACCATTGTAAACATTGTAGCAACATTACAAAAAACCTCAATACCAACACATTAAAAGCTGAAACGTTGGTACTTTTAGCAACATTACTGCAACATTGACAATAGACATACAACCAAAATGAAACAATACAACGTTGTTGCAACGTTTCTGCAACCAAGTGTGCTGTATGGGTGGTACTGAAGTTGACAAATTCAGTCATTTGTAGTACAGTTTAGTATTTATTGTTAGTTTGCTATTGAAATAATTCATAGTAGATAGCATAGTGATCCCAACACAGATTGTTGCAAGAGCAATGAAAAATGGTTTTATTGTGGTGAAAAGGCAAAGTTTTTGTATCTGGATTTGAAGTAGGTGTCAAGAGTTAATGAGACCTTTCAGATACGGGACAAATTGGTAACTACCACAAACCTAGCCCACTAAAAAGTTAACGTATGTAGTTATAGGACACCAAAATATTTTAAGATATTAAAGTATTCTGTAATGAAATCAAGAAAATTAAATTGGATTTAAACCACGTGGACAACGCATTAGAAAGTATTCTGGTACCAGCAGTTGTCTGTGTATGACTATAAGCTTTTCTTGTAAAGCACACCAAAAGTCATAATCAAATGGAACATCCACAACAACAAGTCCATGAGGTGAATATATAACTACATGACACCACATTAGCTTGTGAATTCCCAAAGCCATCTGAACTTGATAATAATATTTGTGGGTTTTCTTGATTTCGAGGCCCCCACTTGAAATTCGCTGCAAACAGAACAGATTTAACTGCTTCTGGGATAAAACTTCATCAAACCTGCCAGGATGAATACCAGAAAGACTATATGGGCATTTAATTTCAAGAAGTCCAGCAGTGTGGTCGTATGTAACAATCCCATCGGGACTACACCCAAGCTGTGGATACTCCTTACTAACCCACAATCCAGTTGATATCACAGAAGCATCTGGATGTGACTGCTGTAACCACTCAGTATATTCACGTCTTGATGCTTCCTCATGATCTTTTCCATATACCATACTTTTTGTTGTTAAACAATCCATTCCCCATAAATGTTTACACAAAAAGTTTTTCTTCGCAGAATCAGATTTCATACCAATTACATCTTTTGCAATTGATGCAGTAAACAAAAATGATCGCTGCCGATTCCAGGCTTCACTGTCACTCTGCAATTCTGTGCCTTCAATCATGAAAGGGTCATTGGGATATTTAGAGCTTTTGCAACTCAGACAGTGGTAAAACTCAGCAACACAAATTTTCACTACTCCAATGTCATCATCACTAAGCACAAAATCTTCATACGTAATGTCTAGTAGCAATTGCCAACAACATGGGGTAGGATTTTCTGCCTGAAGGCCCCTGACAAAATTATTCACATTTTGTGTTGTGTCTGCAGCCTCCACATTTTAATTTTCTTTTCCTCGGGGGTCGAACGATGAGCGAATAGTTTTCCGATCTGGACAATAATTTCCATCTTGCATCCTCTTCGGTACTTTCTTTCTGCTCCCAAGGCCCCATGTACGACGCTGGCTTGTACATGTTTGCACTTCACAGCCATATTCTTCCATGTGTTCAAGCAGAAAAAGAAACATGGCACATATATGACTACATCTGCCCAGTGCAGATTGCTTGCAGGTGCACGTTCCATTCACAATGTTACCAGAATTGCCTGATAATGTCCC